>BSBK01000591.1:1820000-1884876 GCA_027943335.1 Chamaecyparis obtusa
ATAGGTCTAACTTCTTGAGTCAATATTGCTCCAATTACATTTCCACTTGCACCACAGTCCACTTGAAATACCTTATTGAAATTGGGTAAAGCTAACACTAGTTGTTCAGATATCTTTTTCTTCAATAATTCAAAAATATTTTGAGCTCCATGTGTCCACTTTAAATCCTTCCTATCTCCTCTCATTTTCTCGATTGTAGGACTAAAAAATGAACTAAAAGTCATAATGAAATTTTGGTAGAAACTAGCCAATGTATGAAATGATCTCATCTCCCAACACTTTCAGGTGTAGGCAATAAAAAATTTCTTTAACCTTCTCATGGTCCATCTTCAATCCATATAACAAGATCACAAATCCTAAATAAATTGTCTCCTCCATAAAAGAGCACTTCTTGATATTTATCAACAACTACTCTTCTCTTAATCTCTAGGTTACATGTCTCAGATATAAGAAATGATCTTGTTTTTCCTTACTGAAAATAATAATGTCATCTACATAAATAATCACAAACTTGCCCAATAATTTCTTCAGTACCT
This sequence comes from Chamaecyparis obtusa, assembly GCA_027943335.1. Classification (NCBI taxonomy): domain Eukaryota; kingdom Viridiplantae; phylum Streptophyta; class Pinopsida; order Cupressales; family Cupressaceae; genus Chamaecyparis; species Chamaecyparis obtusa. The sequence goes on from BSBK01000591.1 coordinate 1,820,537, forward strand.
CATTCATCAACCTCATGAAAGTACTAGGTGCATTGTTCAGTCTAAAATGCATCACTATCCACTCATACAATCTTTCATTTGCCTTGAATATTATCTTCCACTCATCACCTTCTTCAATTCTAATTTGATGGTATTCACTCTTTAAATCAATCTTTGTGAAATACTTTTCTCCACTCAAACAATCTATTATATCATCCATACTAGGAAAAATAAACCTATACTTCACTATGATCCTATTTATGGCTCTAGAATCAATACACATTCTCCACTCATCATTCTTCTTAGGTGTTGATACTATAGGTACTACACAAGTACTCAAACTCTGATAAAACCCTTCTTAAAAAATTCTTGCACTTGCCTATTCAATTCTTCATTCTTTGCTGGTGTCATTTGGTGTGTTGCTTTGTTTTGAAAACTAGCTCTAGGGATTAGGTCCATGAAATGCATAATGCTCCTTATAGGTGGCAATCCATTAGGTATATTATCTGAGATTGTGTCTTCATATTTTGTGAGAAACTCCTTTATTTCCTTAGGTTGTTCCTCTCCTAATTCCAAATCAGACTTCTTAGAGATCAAAGCATAAAAGATACTATCACTTTTCAAACCATCCAAGAACTTTCTTCCCTCAACCAAACAAACTCTAACACTAGTACAAATCTCACTCTTAGGAGTCTCCACTTAGGGAAGCAACACTTTTTTTATCCCATTTTCAATGGTATTATATCTATTGTTCCTTTCATCATGCAAAAATTGTCTATCATATTTCCATGGTCTACCCAACAAGATATGATACACTTCTATTGTAGGTATAATATCACAAAGAAATTCATCATGATAAGATTCAATTTTTAATTTCACTAGACATTGTTCACTTACCAATAACTTATGATAATCCTTTATCCATTATATCTAATAGGATTTGGCATGCTTCAATCTTTGCAACTTCAACATATCCACCAACTCCTTGGAGGCTATGTTATCTGAACTACCAATGTCGATAATCACTTTGCAACATTTTCCTTCAAATTTGCATCTTATCTTGAAGAAACTTTTCCTCTGCAATGGATCTTGGTCTATCTCTTCATGGCATAGGTCTCTCCTCACTGTTATGGATTCTCCATCCTCTAGTTGGTTCAAAGATTCGGTATTCTCTTCCTTTGCATAAGAAATTCTACCATTGTTTTAGTCCTTTTTTATACCTTGGGTAAACTCAAAGTCTCGATGTCCTTCTCCTCCGCATTTGAAGTAGGTTCCTCTAAATACTCTTTTTTCATCTCTCTTATAATAGCTTGATCCACCATCTTTATGGAAATTTATGCCATCCCTTCAGTATGAACTCTCTATTTTGAATTCTACCTTTCCTTTGTTATGATCCCCATAAGATCTTCCTCCTATATAAAATGTTCTTCCTCTCAATAACCTTCCACCTCTTCCTCTTTTTCTTTGTTCTTGTCTTTGGTTCAAATTTTCCTCAACTTTTAGGGCATACCGATAAGATTATTCCGCACTCTACAACTTGAGAAAACTAATTTCATCTTATATTGTTATCATCAAACCATTCAGATACCTTAGAACCCTATCAACATCATCATTTTTATAACCACATCTAATATCTAATTTGTAAAATTAATTTGTATATTCTTTCACACTAAGATCCTTTTGCTTTAGGTTTTGCAACTTCCTAAATAAATTTACTTGGTAATCAATAGGTAAGAGCTTGGCCTTTAATTTTTTCACCATCCTATCCCATGCCTTTATTTTCTTCTTGCCTCTTATTTTCCTATCAATCTAAAAATTATCCCACCACAAGGATGCATGACCTTTCAATTTTGTGCAAGAAAACTTCACCATCTTATCTTCACTTGTATCCTCAAATTCAAATTACTTTTCCATCTCTATGAACCAATCAAGAAACTCATCTTAATTTAACTTTCCATCATAATTAGGTACATTTAAATGAGGTTTTGTGTTCACCCTAGTTATGGCCCTCAGGAGTCTTTCATCTCGATGTAGCCAACGACAATAGGGAGATCAAAGAAGTCAATCCAATCCTTACAGTACAAGTCACACAATAGAAGATACAAGAAAGAAGAGAAGAATATGCAAGATTAGCCTTCTCTTAACATGAAATCTAGTACAATTAATATGCAACATGAAGTCTTACATGATTGTTTTGAACCTTTATGAGGTTATTTTTGTATACTATCTATTGCTAGCTACCACTAAAACTAGTAACTAAAAACTACTACCTAAGGATCAATTCCAACAACTTATAATGTCTTCACAAGCATCAAGTTGGCTTGGGAAAGATTATATTCTCTAAGAATATGAAAACATATTACATTATATATCAAGACCTAAATCATAAGAATCCCTCACAAAAAGATGTAACGTAACTTGTGAACCAACAAGAAGATAGACCACAAGTTAGGGAACATCAAGATAAGAACCATGAAGCTTCACCAATATAAAAATCCTTTGTGAGATTAAAAAATAAAGAATGTCTGTGAAACATGAAGAATAGTGAAGTCCGGCCAAGAATCCAAGATAATTCAAACATGAAGAAACCAATCAAAGTGAAAACCCATGGGAAGATAAAACATCATTCCATGAACACTATATGAGGTGCATAATGGAAACTGATCCAAACTAAAGGAATGCTAAAAGAAACTCAGCGATTAACGAACTAAAGTACAGGAAAATAAAAATATTTTCGGTTGATGTAAGATTTCCAAGAACCCAAGATGCTCCTACATCAGACACCTAGGGATATTAAAAAAGTGACTCTCACTTTCCTTGGGATAAATAAAAACTAATAAGGTCAACCTCAATCTAATAAATCCATGAAGAATCTTCAACTGGTCTATTTTTCCACTTCTCAAGATACTCCATATACTTTTTACCTCTACTACTTCTGCCCACTATTCTATCCAAAATATATTTTATCTCATCTAAATGCTTCAAAGGATACTTATGTTTAAAATTTGACCCATAAATCCCATTAGAATTAGTCTCATGATACTCATACAAGTCTAAAACATTGAATATAGGAGATATATCCATGTCCTCTGGGTAATTCTACTTCATATGTATTTCCTAATTCAAATCCCCTCAAGGTCTTACATGGTCAAAAATTCCTCATCTTTATCTTGCTATAAGTTCCAACTAGAAATATACCCTTGTTCAAATAAACTATCACTTCATCTCCTACAGAAAACTCCTTATGTCTTCTTTTCATTTCCACCTTCTCCTTATACTTTTGGTTCATTTTCCCCAAATGTCATTTATCTTCATCATGCAATGATTTCATAACATCTACAAACTCTTCTCCTTTTGGACTCCTCTTAACCTCCTGACTAATATCTCTTAACTCTGATACTCCCTTAGGATTCATTCTTGTGACTATCTCAAATGGTTTCTTCTCTATACTCCTATTCATCAAATTATTATATGAAAACTTAGCTTGTGCTAAAAACAAGTCCCAATTTCTAGATTTCTCTCCAACCCTACACCTTAAAAAATTTCCCAAGATCCTATTTACTACCTCTATTTTTACATCTTTCTATCGATGAAATGTATAACTAAACTTTAATTCAATATTAATCTTCTTCTAAAGTGTCCTTCAAAAGTAACTAATCAACTTACTATCTTGGTCTAAAACTATACTCTTAGGTAGCCAATGCAATCTTACAAAAGTAACTTTACCTCATACTAGAATTTGGTAAACCCCTATACCAATCCCTAACATCCTTAGCCAAATATTACACAAACTGTTTCATCACTACATCCTCATGCTCCACCTTCTAATCATTTAACATATCAGTGAATGCTCTGATATGCTCTTCACCAGTGATTGCATTATTCCCACTAAACTTCATGATCTTATCTCTTAACTCGTTTGGGACTAAGTTTGGCTAGCCAAGGATTCCATCAAAGAATAGTTACCTATATCTCTCCAGATGAATAGGTCTCTATTGAAAATGTCCACCAAAAGCCTGACCACTAGCACTTGTTCCAACATGTGTCCCTGACTATTGTCTAGTTGAAACTTGTATTTGATTTATACATATATTTGTAGTCTCTAGTCCTACTCCTAAATTTGAAACCCCTATTGCTTGGGTACTTGGAGGAATTTGAGAAAATGTGGTAGTGGAAATAACATTTTGTTGTACCTTAGGGGTAGAGCTAGAATCTCCTTTAGTATTGGTAAGGCCTATAGCAGTAAAATGGTTAGTTAATGTTGATTGCTTAAGGAAATCTATTTTTCCTTTAGTTTTTGCTAACGAATCTTCAATATCAATCTTCTCTCACTCCTTCTTGAGAGCCTCAATCTCAATATTTTCCTTCTCCAACTCAATATAAACCTGAGATACGGTTTGTGAAATTCTACCTTGGTCCTTTGGCTCATTAATTCTTATTCTAGTTACCTTTTGCTTCCCCTTATGTAAATTAGGCTTAAGGGTCTCATTTGTAGTACTTGGTTGGGAGTTTATTTGGAATTTTGGATTTTCAACTCTGGGATAAATTTGGGATATAACTGGGCCTCCCTCTATATGTTTAGGCTCTTTATAATTCATAGCTTTTAGGGAAGCTAATTTTATCAATAATCTCTCTCTTTCTCTCTCTCTCTCTCTCTCTCTCTCTCTCTCTCTCTCTCTCTCTCTCTCTCTCAATAATTACATGTTGGCATTTGATGTAGGTGATATGTGTTTTGGTCACATGATTGTATTGTGGTGTTGTCATTGGTAGCAACATGATATGTTGATGATAGGAGATCATATTTACTAATGGTGTTGAAGGATCAAATTGGAAAATCAACTAAGTGTTCAGTCAATCAGTAAGAAGATAGTATGAAAGGTATAGGCAAATGGATTTGGAGCTGGATATTGAGTTAAAGTATGTGATCATACATACATTATCTACATAGCCATATTTGACCTCATCTATGATCGCATCAGTTAGTTTGAATAATTCAATAAGATATTAAGGATTGAAGAGGCACTAGTAGTAAGACCAAAGTACCAATGGATACAGTTAGTTAGATCGTTATTGTAGTCAAATGTAAGTGATGGGCCAACATGTTGTTAAGATTAGATGTTTTGATATGTTAATCCTAAAAATTCTAGTATTACCAAATTCTAGTAGGGGTTTTGTCATTGATGTTGACATATGACATATACTTTATTTTTGAGTTGGTTATATCAGATGGACTATGTTTTTGGTTGCTATAGGTAGTTGCACAAAGACGTAATGACATTGTATGAAATTTTAGAGTATGAAAGTTTGGTTTTATCATTTTGAAGTTTTATAGAACTTATTTCTAAGGTTGTGTGGCTTAATATGATGATTTCAAAGAGTTACATTTGTTTTGGTGAAGACTGGTTACTGGAAAGAGGCAAGGAATTTGACAGAGTTAGTTGCTGAGTTTTGAGCATAAGTTGGTTGCGAGATGGAATTATGTTATGCAAGAATTAATTATGAATCTTGGAGTGTAAATTAATATTTTAAATTATTTTATATTCATATCAGGTATAGTTTATGCCTTGGCATTGTGTAATGTAATTATTTACGCATTGGGGAAGCCTAACAAGCTAACCTAATTAAGACTTGTAACTTGTATAAAGGAGAGTAAATTCTCTAATATAATATAAGGAATGTGTATGGGAGGTATGTTTGATTGAGCATGTGAGAATTATAATAAGAGTAGAGATGAAGAGAAAAGGCATGAGTGGAATCTATGATCATTCCTTGTACACTTAAATGGAACTGTAAAGGCAAGTAAGTTACTATCAGTCAGTTCAAAACTTTGAACAATAAGTTCATTGTATTTGGATAGTGAGTCTTGAAGGTGGGCTTAACCTTCTCCTTGGAGCAATGTGCTCGAGTAGAGAGCCTTTTGTTCTCATCAACTCTTAACAGGGTTAAAGGACCTTTTAATAGGGGTTATGTCCTTTAACAAGGAATTTTGTACTAGATGTATTGTATCAGCTCCTCACAAGGCTAGGTCTCCTAATAGGGACATTTTTATACTAGTGAACTATGTAGTGGGTTCCATCCCCTCCAGGGTTTTTCCCTTAATAGGGTTTTCCTTGAGAACAAAAATCCTATGTGTTATGGTGTTGTTGTTTATCTTGTTCATCTTTTTTAGCACTATTATATTCTTAATTAATGTTATGGTTCAGAAATTTAATGTTTACAATTATTATACACAAATGATTCAAGCCCCCCTCTCAGTTGTGTGGTGTGGCTTTCTATTGCTAACACTACCAAGATCAATAATTGTCATGATTTCATGACCAAGGTTGCTAGATCTTTATTCATTGCGGGATAGAGAGATTTTGTCATGTCTCTTGGGCTAGGGAAACATTGAGAAGGTAGGATCAGGTGGTGGACAACTATTACAAAATGATTGGCCATGGGAATTATTTAAAGATTTTTATATCTTAGTTACCGATTAGATTGATTTTATCTAGCGTGCAACTAAAGTGATCATCTTTTTGTACATGTTAATTTTCAATGGAGATGTTTTAATCTAATCCAAAAGGTGCCCAATGTTTATTTCATGAAGGTGGATTTATATTTTGAGTGGTAGTTAAAGAAAGACAAATATCAACAACTATCATGATCCCTTGATCAAACCTACAAGATGTTTATTTATCATGGAATCATAAGATCTTTCCACGTGTCCTTGGTCGCCAAACTCTGGAGGATGGTAGGGCTAAATGATGACATGCTACATATGGTGATATGGAAATTTATTGTTGGCTAATGCTTGGGCCCATTTGCAGATGTGGTGGTCAATGTCAAAGTGACTATTTATGATCATTAGATATGCTTAGATCGATGGATCATATTTAAATTTTGATTCAAGTTATTTTTGAGTTGTTTCTTTGCACATATGAATTAATGGTGGATTGAAGTATCAGTTACATATGACATAAAAGGCCAATTAAACCTATTTTTTTATCATTCTACATTCACATAATTTCTTAAAAATTCTCTAGAGTTGTGATGGTGATCAAGTGAATTTTTTTGTGCAGAATCTAGTCTTGTTTTGAAGAAAAAATCCGTAAGTAGGGTTTTTGTTTCTCTATGTTATTTCATGGTGTTTTCCTAGTGAATTGTTTTAAAATATGGGGGAAATATTTATTGAGCTTTGAATCTGGGATAGGATTAAGATTATTTAAATTGAATTGAAATTCATTCTCAATTTTTGAATTTGATTAGAAACCCTAGTTTTCTATAATTGTGGAATTATTGTAAACAAAACCCTAGTTTGTCAAAATGCCACCCTCTAGACACCACTCCGGCCAAAAAAAATATCTAAAGAGAAATATTTTTGATGATTTCTTGGATCAATTAAGGCCCTCAACAAATGAAAGGCCACTAGGGAAAAAACTAGTAGAAGGACATACTGTGCATGTAGAGTTATATGAAAAAACTGCCCATATTTTAGATGCCAAAGTGTCGATGAAAGGATTAAGTATGTTTAGAATGTGGTATGGATAATCTATTAGAAATTAAAGTCCACCAAGCTAACTAACAAGGGGGGGATGAATCAGTTATTTGATTAAAAAAAAATTTATCAACCTTATTATATCTGAAACATGTGATCAACATAACCAACAACCATAAAAAGATAACCATACACAATGACACCAAATTTGTTAACTAGGGATCCTCTTGATCAGAGAGTAAACCCCGGTGGGGATGGTACCCACAAAAGATGTACTAATATGAAAATTCCTTCTGAAAGGATGGACCCTGTTAGGAGTCTATGAAATACATTCAATACATATCATTCCCTTTTAGGAGACTTTGAATCCCTACGAGGAGATTCTAACCCTATCAGGAGTTGAGGAAGACAGAAGGACCCATTGTCTAAATAGCTTCAAGGGAAAGATCATCGAACACACTGTTGAACTGATCTATATATTATCCAAACATAATAATACCAAATATAACTGATCCTAGCAACTTTTCTTCTCTCCTTTGACCCTACCTAAACCACACCAAATGCTTCTCTAGATCTCAATACCAGATCTTCACAGTTCCCATCACATAATAATCCCTTAGATCTCTTACTCACATCAATTCACACTTCATAACTTGTTTTTCATATCACTGCTTTATAATCAAGGAAAATAATCCTTCATTTATACCATGCTCAATATTTCATAATTGAGTCAGCCAATTAGGCTTCACCAATTACAAAACATAAAATATTACAGATTACATAATATTTCCATAATTACACAAAACTTTTGACTCACAAACTTAATAAGTATTCACACGTGCAACCTCTGACTATGCTGACTTATCCAGGTCTCCTTCAAAATGTCTTCAGCCTCTATATAACTTTTCTTGTACAAATTATATCCCTATTAGGAGATATAATCTGATTATCACAAAGCGCTTCTTAGGATCTTTGTCAAATTACAATATCCACTAGATCACTTATAACTGATGTAAATACTTGAATTTTTGTACACACTCTTAACCATGATATCGGGACAATATAAGAAACATATCCTCATCTTCTCATAAGCTCATTTGCAATTCTCTATGTGCGTTAGTTCAAAATTTGTCTTCTACTTTACTAAAATTTAGTATAATCAGTATGTTGACATCAATGACAAACACAGTCATGAATGCAACATGTGACTACTCCCATAATTCTAGAATACTCCCCCATAGAACATATCTAGCATTCATGCTAACAATCTCCCCCATTGGCATTGATGGCAACATAGATAAAAAACATCCAAGTTCCATGAATACCAAAATATAACTATGATGCTCTTGTTTTGACTTTTCAAATCCTCTTCATCAATCATTGAAATTTTTTTTCATGTATTCTTCTCCCCCATTGACATCAATGACAAAGGCATCATTATGTTAGAAAAATCTTACTACTGAAAAGTTTTAACCACCTCAAGTGTCCAAAGACACTATTGAAAATACATTTTACCAAGAGTCCTTCATGACTCAGCTCAAAAACACAGATACTCCCCCATAGAGGAAGCATCAGCATATAGTCCAGAAAGCTAGTGCTCTGTACCACTGGACTGATGCAACTTTCTGCATCACTCCTCAAAAGTAGGCTAGGGCATAACCCCAAGCATACCTCTCAAATACTCAAATGTATCCATAGGTAAAGGCTTTGTAAAGATATCTACTATCTACTCCTTTGTGCTGATATATTCAAGTCTGACTTTCTTTTTTGCAACTTTCTCTCTTACAACATGATACTTTATCTCTATGTGTTTTGTTTTTTAATGTAACACAAGATTCTTAGACATACTTACTATACTTGTGCTATCACAATGTATGATAACAGGCTCATTAAACTTAATTCCAATATCCTTCAACATTTGTTTCATCCATATTATTTGATTACAATTATCTATTGCTGCTACATACTCTGCTTCTATTGTACTCTGTGAGATACATTTTTTTTCTTGATCACCCAAGAAACCAATCTTCCTCCAAGAAAAAATGTTCCACCACTTGTACTCTTTTTATCATCCACACTACCTCCCCAATCTGCATCTATATATGCACATAGGGTAAATTCATTTGACTTGTCATACCATAACCCAAAATCAATTGTATTTTTCAAATATATGACTATCCTCTTTACTGCTACATAATGTGATTTCATAGCATCAGCTTGAAATCTTGAAACAACTCAAATTGCATTTGATATATCTAGTCTTGTGTGAGTTATATTGCAAACCTCCAATCATAGATTTTTACTTCCTTTGTTCAACTGTAGGAGTATCATCTTTGCTACATAAATTATGACCAACTACCATAGGTGTACCAACATGCTTACAATTTTCCAAACCAAATCTCTATAATAAGTCTTTCAGATACTTAGTTTGAGATAAGAAAATACCATCATTGTTCTGCACAATTTGCAAACCCAAGAAAAATTTCATTTCTCCAATCATTCTCATCTCAAATTCCTTCTTCATTTCATCAAAAAATTTATCACTTGCCTCATCTTCTCCTCCAAATATTATATAATCCACAAAAATAACAACAATTAATAGACATTTCTCTATTTATTTTAGATAGAAGTTATTGTTTGCAGTACCTTTAGCAAATCCCAATTTTGCAAAATATTTATCCAACCTTGCATACCAGGTCCAAGGTGCTTGCTTTAGTCCATATAGTGCTTTGTTCAACTTGCAAACCATATCTCCTTCTTGAGTCAAAAGAAAAAATCATCGGGTTGCTCAATGTAGACTTCTTCTTCTAATTCACCATTCAGAAATGGTGACTTCACATCCACCTGATACACTTTGAATTTCTTATAGGTTTCATAGGCCAAAAACATCCTTATTGCTTTAATTCTTGCAACAAGTGCAGATTTTTCTTCATAATCAATACCTTCTTGCTACGAGTATCCTTTACAAACCAGTCTTTCTTTGTGTCTTACAACTTCACCTTGTTCATTCATCTTGTTTCTAAAAACCCATTTAGTTCCAATAACATTTTTGTCCTTAGGTTTGGAAACCAATTCCCAAGTGTTATTCTTCTCAATCTGATCCAATTCTTCCTTCATTTCTTGAATCCAATGATCATCTTTACAAGATTCATTAGTAGTTTTAGGTTCGATCTGAGAAATCAAACATAATTCTTCATGTACCTTATTTCTTATCATAACTCCTTTCTCTTTGCTCCCAATAATATGATCAGTAGGATGATTCCTTATCAGATTCTTATTAGTTGTTACTATTTCAACTCTTGCTTCAATTCTAGGTTCAGATCTCGGTTCTTCTCTTTGTTCTTCATCATGAGTCTCATTCTACAAATTATTGTTAGTTTCATAAAACAACTCAAAATTTTATTGATTATTTTTAGGATAGGCTTCTTCATCTGAATCATAATCAAGTACTCTTTCCTGAATTCTAAACTTTTCATCCACTTTAACATTTGCGCTCTCAACAATACTCTTAGTTCTCTTATTAAAACATCTATAAGCTTTGTTTTTCAATGAATAACCAAGGAACATAACTTCATCACTTCTTAAATCAAACTTACCAATGTCATCATCTCTCTTAATGTAACACTTACTTCTAAAGATTCTGAAGTATTTTACTGATGGTAAATGTCCAAACCATAATTCATAAGGAGTCTTGTCTGTGTCTTCTATGATCTGCACTCTATTTATTGTATATATTGTTGTGTTCACTACTTCTCTCCAAAGTATCTTTTCTACATCATTCTCAAACAACATAGCTCTTGTTGCCTCAGTTACCGATATGTTTCTTCATTCAACAATACCATTTTGATTGGGTGTTTTAGGGGCTGAAAGCTATCTCTTAATGTCATTTACTTCACAAAAAGTATTAATTTCATTTGAAGTAAATTATCCACCTCTATCAAATCTTAGACAATCAATCTTCATTCCCGATTCATTCTCAACTCTATTCTTAAGCAATCTAAACTTTTCAAATGCTTCTAACTTTTCTTTAAGAAATGATACCCACATCATCCTAGTAAAGTCACTAACAAGAATCATAAATTACATTTTACCATAGACTCCTCTTGTTCTTGTAGGACCACGCAGATATGTATGAACAATCTCCATTTTTGTTGTTGTGGTGAACTTCTTGCTGGGAAAAGAACTTCTCTTTTGTTTTTCCATAACACATTCCTTGCACACCATGTTAGTAGGTTTCACAATTTTAGGAAAATCTCTTACTACAAATGTAGTGCTTGATTTTACAATGCTATCAAAGTTTATGTGACAAAACCTTTTCTACCATAACCAATTGTCATCAACTTTAGTAATCAAAAATTTCATCTCAGTAGGATTCAACTGAAATACATTACCTCTAGTTCTTGCTACTGTTCCAATCATCTTACCATTCTTATCCTTGATCATACAAGTCTTTTCAGTAAACCAAACTTAATATCCCTTATCAACTAATTGTCCAACACTTGAAAGATTATGTTTTAGTCCATCCATAAATTAAACATCATCAATGTAAGTCTTTCCATCAAGAGAAATATATCCTATTCATTTTATTCAGTAAGGTGCATTGTTCCCGAATCTAATAATTCCTCCACCATAGTTGTTAAACTTGATAAAATTATTCATATCACCACTCATATGATTTTAACAACCACTATCTATGATCCAATCAATTTTCTTTTCAACTTGTGACACCGAATCTTTTTCTTCTTTGACTTCTATTACATAATTTTCTTCTTTTATTGCAACAAAATCCTATATCATCACCTTCATTATCACTTTCACTTAAGAATTTCTCAATACTGGCTTCAAATTCTTCATCATTAGCATAATAATAGTCTTTATGTCTTCTAGGCTTAAATTTCTTATATTTCTTCACTCTCTTAGGATATTTAGAAGCAAAATGACCATATTCTTGACAAGTCCAACATTTAAATATTTTCTTACCTTCTAGTTCTCTTTCCACAAGAAAGGAAATTCCTTCTTCAATCTTCATGTCTTCTTCAGATTTAGATTTATTATTGTTGGCATAATCTCCATTGCCATTGGCACTTCTTGATAAAGTAGGGTGCACACTAAGTGCGCTGAAGGCAGTTTCAATCCTAGGTAAATCTCCAAATTATTTCAGACTTATCTTTGTTGCTTCTAATCTTCCAAGAAGAGTCTCTTTAGTAAACTTCTCAGTACAAGGTATGAATTGTTCAATCATCTGTGTTATCTTATTAAATGTTGGAGTCAGGGTTTTCAAGATCTTCCATATGATCTCATATTCATCCTCAATTCCTTCACAAGCTTTGATACCTGTAACAATCTCTAATATTCTACCAATATAAATTATAATAGATTAATCTTCCATCATTTTAGCCTCTTGAAATAAGCATATCCAATTTTTTAATTTGATTCTCTTAGCATGTTTATCACCTTCAAAAGTATATTCCAAAGCTAACCAAATTTCATGAGATGTGTTTAAAGTTTTTACCTGATTGTATTCATTCTCAGGAAGAGCTGACAAAAGTGCTTCAAAAGTGCTTCTCTAGAAAGTATGTTACACATGAATAGGTCTCTTTCTTTTTCAGTGCAATCCTCAATCTTTTCTTCTTCAATGATATTTTTCTCATTCTTTGTGATCAACCAATATCCTAGCCCTAAACATAGCAGATTTGTCTTCATCTTCTCTTAGCTGTCATAGTTAACTCCATCAAACTTAGGACTTTCTTTTCTGAAATGACTCGCCATGGATCTCCTTAAGCTGTTAAGCTTTTCTTTCATGGACATGAAGCTTTGATACCAATTGTTAGAAATTAAAGTCCACCAAGATAACTAAGAGGGGGGAAAATCAGTTATCTGATTAAAAAAACTTTTATCAACCTTATTATATCTGAAACATGTGATCAACATAAACAACAACCGTAAAAATAACCATACACAATGGCACCAGATTTGTTAACTAGGGAACCTATTGATCGGAGAGGAAACCCCAGTGGGTATGGTACCCACAAAAGATGTACTAATATAAAAATTCCTTGTAAGAGGATGGACCCTGTTAGGAGTCTATAAAATGCATTCAGTACATATCAGTCCCTGTTAGGAGACTTTGAATCCCTGTGAGGAGATTCTAACCCTGTTAGGAGTTGAGGAAGATAGAAGGACCCACTGTCCAAACAACTTCAAGGGAAAGATCACAAAACACACTGTCCAACTGATCTTTGTATTATCCAAATAGAATAATACCAAATATAACTAATCTCAATAACTTTTCTTCTATCCTCTGACTATGCCTAAACCACACCAAATGATTCTCCAAATCTCAATACCAGATCTGCACACTTCGCATCACATAACAATCTCTTAGATTGCTTACTCACATAAATTCACACTTCACAACTTATTTTTCATATCACTACTTTATAATTAAGGAAAATAATCCTTCCTTTATACCATGCTCAATATTTCATAATTGAGCCGACCAATTAGGCTTCACCAATTATAAAATATAAAACATTACATGTTACATAATATTTCCATAATTACACAAAACTGTTAGCTCGCAAACTTAATAAATCTTTACATGTGCAACCTCTGACTATCTTGACTTATCTAGGTAACCTTCAAAATCTCTTCAACCTCTATATAACTTCGCTTGTCCAGATTCTATCCCTGTTAGGAGATATAATCCGATTATCACAAACCGCTTCTCAACAACTCTGTTAGGATACAATATCCACTAGATCACTTATAACTAATGCAAATACTTGAATTTATATATGCACTCTTGACCATGATATCATGACACTATAAGAAACATGTCCTCAGCTTCACATAAGCTCATTTGCAATTCTCTATGTGCGCTAGTTCAAACTCTATCTGCTACTTTGATAATATTTAGTATAATCAGTATGTTGACATCAATGACAAACATAGTCATGAATGAAACATGTGACTACTCCAATAATTCTAGAATACTCTCCCATAGGACATATTCAACATTCATGCTAACATAGTTTCACTTGGCCAACCCAGAATCAAATGCATGGTAGTATGACCTAGGAAAGTTTGCAGTGTCAAAAGTTTTTATGGATATAGACTTGATGCTAGTAGTTACAAATAGATATGATCCAGTGGCTAGGGTTGTAAAAGGTAGCAATGGTGAGACTCTATTAAGGATTTTTAGAGAGAAGTTACAAGAGGTTTTTGACTTATGCCAACCTGCTTTATTTTTAGAGACTGTTAAGTTGGAGGAGATAGCAAAAAAATATAAGAACACAAAGGAATTTTTTATAGGGAAGCACCTTCCATATCATTTGGATAAGGTAGGGGTGCAAAGTATTACATCGTCCCTAGTTCCAAATAACCTTTGACCGTTGAGGCAATTTCTCCACATTTTACACACTGTGACAAGTCTTAGGGAAGCACCCTAGCACATTGATTCCACCATATTACGTGTACATGGCCATTACGATCCAACACCCTAATTTCCCAATGATTTATGATTTTGCCCCATACCTAGTAGAAAATATATATGAGGGGTTGGTGAAATTTTAGAATGGAGAGAAACCTTATTTTTATTGGTACTCAATGTTAATGCACATGTTCCTATTAAAAAATGTATACTATTTTGTTGAACACATAAAGTTGATCAGAACTATGGATGATGGAGAAAAGCTAGTGTAGAGTTTGAGTACTATTATGTCCAAGGATTGGGATGCTCCAAGTTATGTTTTATTTGATAATTATTTTTCTTCAATGCTAAGGGCCAGATTGACTATTAATCCTCCAAGGATTCTAAAGGAACTATTGGATTTCTTAAGGCCAAAAGAAAGAGTTCCTGAATTGAAAATTGAGCACAATTGGGGGGATGTTATCCCATATTCAATGATAATAGTTTTGAGGGTTTGTGACTATGGTGGTCAACCCTATTTTCTACTATATAATATAACTCTTAGATTAGGTTTTGCAGAAGTCATGAGATAAATTACCTATATACAAGAAAAATAGTTGTCGGGGAGGAGTAAAGGAGCCATTTTCCCTCACTTCACTATTCTTACATATTTTTTTGTTGGTAAAGTTGAGTGGGTGAACTTTGAGAAGGATTTTGAGCCATACCACTTGGGATTCAACACAATAAGGCATGGTGATCCTAAAAAAAATTATAATTTGTTCAAGAAAAAAATTAAGTTGATTCCTCAACCCAATGAATTTAATTATCAAGAGGATCTTATCAGAAAATTTTATGATGACAATTAGCAGGAAGAGAACAAAAAGAAGTGGATGGATAAGAAATAGTTGTTGGATGAGATCAGGAAGGTTGATTCCAAGTATGACTCCTTGTATACACTAAACTTATTTTATCTGAAAATGAATGTACTGAGAGGTCACTTTGAGGAAACCATACTTATGACAAGATAAAAGAAGAACAAAACAAAGGCAGGGAGAACATTGGTGTGTTGCAAAAGTTTTAATAGGCACCCTTATCATCCTTCAAGTCTACTATGTTATTCTCCAAGATAGAAATCCCACTCCCACCACTCAAGGAAGGAGAATGAGAAAATAGACCTCCAGATTACCCTCATTTAACTATAAAAGTTTGGAAAATGGTGAGAGGGGAAGAGGTAAGTGATGATTGTGATAGTGATGAGGATAGGATAAGAAAAGGAAAAAGATTATGAAGTATGATAAGTCTTCTACTCCTCCCCCTAGACCTTTTAAGGGGATTCATATTAATGATCCCAATGATGAACCAAGAAGAGAACCTTCCCCACCTTATTCATCACCACTATAACCACATAAGTCAAAGGGGAAGGAGAAACCAAATGTACAAATTGTAGAGGAGGGTGGTAATATTAAGTGTGACAGTGATGATGATTGCATAATCATCTCTAAGCACGATTTGCAAGTTGGAATGCCAACCCCACATGTTGCTCTAGTTCCTAATTTTATTACTTTATAAATTCAATGCCAAGTGAATAGAGACATGAGGAAGGAAGCTTGTGATGCCTTCCTCGAAGATGATTTTTTTGTGAAAACCGATGCATTCCAGCAATTTCTTTAGAAGGTACACCTTGAGGACTATTATAAAAGGTGTAAAGAGAAGAAGGCTCAAAGGCCTAAATGGCCAGGGGAGGAAATTGAAAATGAAGTAAAGATGGAAATGCAAAAGGAGTTTGAGGCACTAACCCCAGAAGAAGGGAAAAATATTGTATACCGATCAAGGGTCCTCATTCTTCCCAAATAGACCATTGTAGATGTTGTGGCTTTTGATGTTGTTAGGAAGAGTATGAGTTTGCATGATACAGAGGTAGAGAAAGTAAACATTTCTATGAAAGGATCATACTACATCAGTGACTATGCAACATTGGACATTTGGTCATTTTCCCTTGTAACACAGAAGCCAAATATTGCATATATTAACCTAGCTTTAAGGGGAAGTGTCATTGTTCAACGAGAAGTTGATACTACAAGGGAAGATGCAACAAAAATGGTGTTGGAAACAACTATAATTGTCCAAGATGTCACCAAAATGGAAGGGATGAATTACATGAGTCTAAACAAATGTTCCACCATATGTTTGGTGAGTACAGTAAGTCCCAACAAATGTGCACATAATTAGAGACAAAAGTGACTTTGCTAAAACATAGAATTGCATAGTTAACATCCTTTGTTCAAACTATTATTGCAGCCCCACAAGATGTTCAAAGGGAAGATTCTCCATCTTCTTCTACACCACTAGTGATTGAGGAGTTGGATGTTTAGTGGATCCTTCAAAGGGTAAATTTTTGCAAAAGATTAGTGATTTAGAAAATCAAATTGTTGAAGGTGAGAAGAAATCTATTGCAAAGAAAAAGGAGATTGTTCAAACCATTTTGTATCATTTGAATGAAAAAGTAGATGGGAAGTTGGTTAGTATTCATTTATGTTATTCTTTATTGTTTGAAGTTGTACATAATTTTGATAAAGATAAGGGAGTTTCTAGGCCACTCTATGACAACTGGATACAAAGGGCCAATAATTTAAGGTTGATTAATCTGGGTTTAAAGCACCACATAGAGGCCCCCAAAGATTCAACCCACATTTTTAATTGTAAAATCTTTGTAGGAATTTTAGATGCTTCCAGAGAATATCAAGGGTAGGATGAGAGAGCTTATAAATAGTTTCAATGGTATGAGAGGTTCTCTCCTACCAAGTATCATAGATAAAAATGGAAAGGTAAAGTCTCTATAGATGTGGAAGGATGAAGCCATAGTAAACATTGAGGATAAAGTTGATAAAAAAAAATTATGATGTAGATGTTGGAGTTTTGGAGAGCAGCATGGATATGATTATTAACATTGGGGCATTTTTTGACAACTTTGAAAAGGAGGCTAATCAATTTAATCTTGTTGAGTTTTGAATGAATTTCATCAAATATCTTCATTCATTCAGTTCATTTTTATGATGTATGTGATATTTTTTCATTCTTTAATTTAAAGAATTAATTAAAATGATTGAATAAATCTTACAAATTCACAAGGTTTACGTAGGGATTATGCTAAGTAGTTTGAGTTAGAATTCTGAATAATATTGTAATGCAACATTGTTTAGATCATTGAGTTATCTTCATGTTTTGTTGTTTGCAATATTCAGTTTATATAATTTTTTTCCCAAATGGATTAAGGCATTGGTCATGTGTTGTATCATTTTACAAATTTTGTGGTTCTATTTCATATTCTTTGATACCCAAACTAATAAAATCATGTTATATATGTTAAGTTTATTGTTATGGTGATTTGTAGTGATCCCATTCTCTAATTTAGTTGAGGATCAATATAATTTGAGCCCATTTCTAGTATTCTCCTATCTTTGTTGAGCTTGTTATGAGATATGTGTTGTTTTGAATTATGTTTGGGGTTTTGGTGCAAATATTATTAAAGAGTTCATGGATTACGCTCTCGAGTTTTTCAGAACCCAAAGTGCAGAAGGGTTTGAGTTGTCCTTGTCACTTGGTCCAAGACCTAAAGATTTACAATCATTGGAGTTGGCTTCTCCATACAATATTTGAAGGATTATCTTGGTATCTTATTAGAGAAAACCCTAATTTTCCAGGAACTGACATATAACACACTCTAAGCCCCCAAATAAGGGTGTTTGTTTAGGATAGACTTACAATTTCTAAGCAAGGATGAGGTTGTAACTCAGGATGTCAATATCTTGAAAAAGAGAATATACTTATGTAAATAAACAATCTTCATGTAATAAAGGATATCATGTAACAAAAAAATACCACATAACCAAGAGAAATTGAATCCTTAGAAAGAAATTAAAGATTGAGAAAATGAAACCTTGCACCACAAGGGTGAAGGAAAGGGAAAATATAACCCATTATATACCCTAAGTGATATAATTTTTATAATATACATGTTCTTTGCAATCAAGCATAAGGTTGTAACTCGGGATATAAATCTTATGAAAAAGAGAAGATCCTTATGTAAAACAACAAATCCATGAAAGAAAGGACATCATATTATAAAATCAACAAGTAAATCTAGGGATATTGGATAATTTGGAATGGAAGAGAAATTGAGGAAGGATGATCAATTATACACACCTTCCCTATTGGTAGCTAAGGGAATACTTGGCAAAGGACAACACATTATACCCCAAGTGAAAGTTCATTTATAATAGAAATGTAATTTCAAGAAAAGAAGAAGTTTTAAAATTGGGATGTAAATCTCTTGAAAAAGAGAAGATCCTTATGTAAACAAATAATTCTATGCAAGAAAGGATATCATGTTATAAAAGACATGACTCAACAAAGGGATAAAATGGGTCCTTGGGATAGGAGAGTGAAATAGTACCCTTTCCCCCCAAGTGTGGAGACAAGGAATAAGGAAGACTATTATGTTTCTCACAAAGTATGATTGCACCTAAAATTGCACCATCATAAATGACAATGAGACCCGAAAGGATAGTCTAGCAATGTCACATAGTGACGAGAAATGTAATAGAAACTTAGATGTTATTTAAAATGTTCATGAAAAAGGTGTCAATCATTGTTGCATTTCATTTAAATCATACCACAATCAATGAATTCTTAAATTTTACATGTTAAATTGTGACATTCATTAGTCTTATGATACCTACAAATGGAAGAATTGTCGTGTTTGTGTTTGTTATTTTTTTGTTTATTTTTAGGAGTAATTAATTTGGCATTGAAAAGATCAAATAAAATATTCACTTGTTGTGATGAGAAATTATAGGAGAAGAATGTATAGATTTATTGTAAAAATGAAAAGGTTGGAAACCTAGAGTTTCTTTGGAAAAATCTGATGTATATTTCTCATGGGTTTCAATGATTTGTTGCATACTTCCTATACCATGTCCACCATCAAGGTTTGGAATATCAAAAATATGAGGTTCTCTTTTGGGTGGGATTGGATTGAAATGTAAAGAGTCCGATTCAATATCCATACATGTGTCAAATTAATGTGTTTGGTTCTCAAATTCAAAGATCTTATTTTTACTATGAAAGATCAGTGCGAAGTCTAAAGTTCCCCAATTGTCATCTTGAATAGTTGATGGTTTTCTTTCTTGTATTGGAGAAATAATTCAAGAAGGAGGTGGAGGTTACATATGAAAAATTTTGACTTGATTAGGATCCTTATGTGATAAGGTTGTATTTGTAGAATGATGACATCAAGGATATTATCCTTTTGAGGATTGTTATTATATATGTATGATATTGTATGATAATCAAATTGTAGCACCTTTTTCAATAATCATTAGTTTTTTTAGGGGTATCTTGAATGGTATTGACTTGAGTAGGTTCTTTATTCTCAAAAGATTCATTTAGAAAATAGAGAGCATCAAGGATATCATCTCCTTCTTATAAGGTATTTTCATGAAAAACTTTAGGAGAAAGACAAATAAAACTCACTAATGCTTGATATCTAGAGGTATGATTATTGAAATGGATATGAGGGGAAGCGTCATTTAGGAAATTAGGAAATATATCACCCTCTTTCTCTATAATATCAACTTCTTTTACCAAGAGACTATCATGGGGGTGATGCATCTCAAGAGAATAATCAACATAATTCTCTAATGGATCATCCCAAAGATTGACATCATTGAAGGAAGTGTTAAAAGTATCTTCTTTAATAAATATGTCCTCATGAGGAAGATAATCTTTGAGAGAAGAATCCTTGAGAGGTTTGTAAAGGGGATTGTTGTAGACCCTAAATACTTCTATCGCATTAATCAATTTTATGAAAAAAGATGGTTTAGGAGATTGAGAGGAAGGCTTAGTAGAGATGAAGTCATCAAGGAATTCATCCATCATACCAAAGTATTCACTACTAAATGGATCATCAAAGATAGTAAAGCTTTGTACAAGGAAATCAAAACTGAATTCATAAAATGTAACACTAAAATGCATACAAATCAAACCTAAACACCAAATCATAAATGAAAATGTTATGAGTCAGGTTCACCAAAATGTAAAATAGGAAAAGGAGATCAAGTATAAAGTCCAATCCTCTAATCCTAAGGCACATTAGAATACAAAACCATCTCAAGATGAATATGATTGACTTCAATTGATTGGGAGGAATCCAATGCAATATCTATGCTCTCAGGGTTTTTATTCCTTTATTGCTTAGAATCAAGAAATAGATATATAATTTACCTATGCTAATGACCAAATGATCTAAGAAATGAAGTTGTAGAACCAAAAATAAGGCACAAAAAGGTATTTAGGATAGACTTGTCTGTACATTAAGTCAAAATAGGGAGAAATATGATACAAACCTGAATTTCCAACTATTGACATCCTGCAAACACTTATAACTGCAAATATGGAATCTCTAAGCTTGCACCTATATGTAGATTTAATTTGAGCCTAATTGGGAACAAAATGCATGAGGTGTTTTGTTCCCTGGGAATCTACCCATAATTTTGACTAACAGTCCTACAAATCCCAATGTTTCTGAATCTATTCCAACAGTTGAACCATCTGTACCTACACATAAAAAAATAGGGAACAAGGTTGGATAGAGGGGTTTTCCTTAGTCAAACCACTGTTTAGAATCAACCTTGAAATGAAATAAAGGAAATTAAAGTGTGTTTTCATATAGAAGAGGCTAGATCTAAAAATAAAAGTATGTTATACCTTTGTAATGCAAATGCTTCTTTAAATGTGATCAAATATATTGATGCAATAGATTTGAATTAACACAAATACCCAAAACATGAACAACAAAACCTTATGTGATTGTTTTTTTAGTTTTCCACAATGTTTGATTGAGAAGAAGAAATAAGACTTGGATGAATGTAGATGTATCTCCTTACTTGATAGGCAAATCATTTGCTAGGCCTTGACTGCTTGACCGTGATGTGAATACTTGATTATGGTTACCAAAATTAGGAGAGATGGGGTGTTTATATACCTCCCATAACATCTCAAGGGTTAAAACTCAAGTAGTTTGATTGTAAATCAAAATATCCAACTAAATCATCGAGACGGGACCCTGGGACAAATTTGGGCCTGATCTTTGGGGAAAAAAAGCCTTGGGCATTTTGTTCCACCTAATAAAATTAGGACCACGGGTCCTGGATAATTAGGGGATGCTAGATTACCGAGCCCAATTGATTTTGAGGTTAGGACAGAACACAAAGGCCACAAATGGTAACATAGGGCCTAGGTGATGAAATAAATTATGTGATTGGAGGGAAAATAGAGGAGAACACTAATAAATAAGAGATTACCTTAATTTTAAACAAGATCTAAAGGATAAAGGACCTATATTTGAATTTAGGTGTTTATTAAGTTCCATATGAAGTCATATTATGAAAATAAACTAAGGTGGGTGCTAAATAATCATGAAATTGTACACCAATTACGCTCTTACAATTTGTGATGGTACAACTAGAAATACTATACTCAATGTAATTAAAAGTAGCCATCCATACTACCTCTTTACAGCAAAGTTCTCTGGCACATCGACCTTCCTAATAAAGTATGTCGTCGTTAAGTAAAGGTAATAATTATGAATCCTAAAGAGAACCTAATTTGATTGTCTCAATTCCTTGAAAAGTGTAAATGACATAAATCACGCTTTAAAATGTAGAATCATGTCAATTAACATCACTTATGTCCAAAATCGAGGCATCCTTGAGAATTTAAAATATACACAACTACTCTTAGGAGACACAATAAAAAATAGACTTTAGTCACCTACAATCAATGTTAGTAATTATAAATAAGATTTTTCAATTAAGGACTAACAAAAATAACAAATTAGGAACCAAATCAATATTGACAGGTTATAAAAGATTCTAGTCATGCACTCTTTATACTATAAATATTTACATGATATTTTGTTAATATGACTAATTAATGTTATTTTATATACTCTAAGCAATATCGTGATATAGTAATTTATATTTGACTAAAAAATTTATTTAGAAGTAATGTGTATTTCATGAAATTGAAGAACATTGTTTTAATTTATCATTTTCAAATACATGGGAGTGTTCTCCTTCATAGTGAATAAAATGCTAGATTTGAAAAAGATAGGTTTTGTTTAATGTATAATACCCACTCGTCTTCTACCATTCCCATTTGTAATGTTGAATACTATTAGGCCTTTTTATTGCACGTGTTAGATCTTCAAATGGATTTGATGATGTTTTGATGTTATGACAATACCTATTGATGATGCAGAATAATGATACTTTGATTATGTGATGTATATCATTTTTTTAGTTAGATGATGATGATTATTTGCATATAATGATGTCATGCATATTTATGGTTTACTGACCCATTGACCCCATTTATGCATTTACATGGATATTGTGTATGTTTTATATTCTTGGTTGATGTGTCTGTATGGTGAGGGACGAAGTTGTAGTTACTTGCTTGTGAGATCCACACAATGTACTGATCCCTACCATTGCCTATCATATATATGCATGTACATGTTTGATTTTGTGACATAGGTTTTCTAGTAACGAGCATCGTCTTCCCTAAATTGGCAGGAGTGAGTGCGCTCTTACACTTATCTCAATGGTAAAAGAGGGGAGGTAACATTTAGGCCTAAAACCCTACCGTAAACCTACATTTTGTCCTATGTATGGACAAGTATATGATTGACTACCCTATTTGAATTCATCAATGTGACGTCAATTCATGAACCCTATTGAGTATGTTTGTGATTGTTGCATTATGATTGATCAAATTTCTATATGCATGCATTCATTTAGGTCAATGTTTCAATTTATCATGATGTCATTAAAATGATTAATTAAGGGGTCAATTATTAAGGTTAAATAATTATACCTTCTAAAATGTTATAATATTAATTATGTGGTGCTTTAATTATAAAGTATTAATTAAATACCTATATTTAATTAATGATTTAATTATAAAGTCCAAATATAATAATTGAAGATTTGATTAGTATTAAATTAAAAATTGATATTAAATGTGCAAATTAGTGATGTTTCACTTTAACATTACTTTTATTTCCAAAAGTTGCATGTTCAAAATCATACTTCAGCTCCAATGTTAAATATAATTAAAAATTAAATCATGCATTTTGAATGCACAAATATTTTATAAATTCAAAATTGAACTTTAATTAAAGTTCAATTTTGCAAACTCAAATTAAGTTGAATAATTAAATTAAGTGACTTTATTAATCTATAAAGTTGAGTTTTAGTTCTGAATCAAGGTTGCACTTTTCAAATCCTAGTTTTCTAGGTTTTCTATATTATAGATATAGGAGGTCATTTAGAGGATTATGAAATCAGGTTGAATGAGGCTCTCTAGCGAATTTTTGGGGTTTAAAGAAGTTGTTTTAAAGCTTTGGAGTTTTTGGGTTGATTTTGGTCTTCCTCATCTTCATTTTCAAATCATTGATTTGAGGTAGGGTTTTTTGAAACCTTTGAGATTTTCAATCAAAAAGCATGTCTTCTTTGTGCCTATTGATTATATTATTAAAAAATTGTGATTTATGATAATAGGGTTTGCTTGAAATTTTTGTGGGAAAGTTGATTAAGTAATTATCTTTAAAAGTTGAATTTTTGGCATCTTCATTTTTCAAAAAAAAATTCTAAGGGAATTCGTTCTTTAAGGAATTACATGCATTTGTGATGATTTTCTAAATTTGGGTTCATATATATAAATATGCCTCTTTTGAGAATATATATTATTTATAAAAAAAATTGTAATTAAAGGATAGCGGGCCACCACCTCCGCCCCCATTATTTCTATTTATGGGGCAGCACATAAAGTGTGGCCCCATCCCAAGGGATGGGGTGTGGGTAAGATAAGAGGGGGGTGGGGCCACGTCCCCCCACCCCCACATATTTAGTATATGTTATTTTCTTTACATATTATTTTTATTTAATTTTATTTATTAGTATTTTAATTTTATTTATAAATTAAGTTATTTTAATTTATGAATTAAATTATTTCAAAGTAATTTGTTCAATATATATATGATTTTGTTAATTAAGTTATATTTTAAAATAAAATTAATTTATATTTTAGAACATTATTAATTTTAAGTAATGTTTTGTTTAATTAATTATATTTTACTTGGGATGGAATATAATTAATTAATGATTTATAGTTTAGATTATATAAACTATTTTAAATTAAATTTATAATTTAATTTAAAATTACATCATGATAAAGTATTTGAAATTTATTTATAAGTTAATTAATTTATTTATATGGTTGGGAATTATAAATAATATAATTATTTTGTAATCAACTTCGATTATAATTTAATTTAAAATTACATCATGATAAAGTATTTGAAATTTATTTATAAGTTAATTAATTTATTTATATGGTTGGGAATTATAAATAATATAATTATTTTGTAATCAACTTCGATTATAATTTAATGTTAATTGTATTATTTGGTCAAAAGATAGTTTATATATGCGGATGTGTTTTATAACTAAGCTTTTCTTTTGTTTTCATTTGTGACTACTTGTCGGTCACAGGTAGAGTAATGCCTTAGGAGGGGATTGTGTTCTTTCGTGATTTTATGTTTTACTTTTTGGTATTGTATTATGGAGAGTTCATAACCATTTTGATGTCACGATTGTTCATATGTTGTTTTGGGTGCACTTGTGAGTTATGATATGTTTTTTTATTGAGTCTTCGATTGTTAGTTTGATGACCTAAAGGGGTGACATCTATTATTGTGTTGAGTTTTATTTGTCAACTTGGTTACCTTGTTTCTTCTATTGCAACTGCTCTTTGATTTGAGTGATGGTTCTATTGGATTATGTGCTCCTCCATGATTGAAGGGTGATGTTATCGATGAGTTTGTTCTTGATGATACGATCGATCTTGTGATAAGATAAACTATGTGGATTTGGTAATTGATCTATTGAGATATCCATAATGAGGTTGGACAATTTGGATTATGGCATAGGATGTGATATTCTTTATTATGCTCCAACATTTTTCTTTGGTGATTCTCACTATTTGATGTTTCATGAGAGGTCTTTTAAGGTTATTGATTTTGCCTTCTCTTTGTTTTCAGTTAGAGCATTAGGGTAGGTTATCTAGGACCATACAGGGGAAGTGGCTTGCAAAGGGGGTTGGGGTCCTAAAGAGGATTCCATGGTAACCTATTCTGAGTTGAATAATAATTGATAGCTTAATAAATTTATTAGGAAAACATTAATAAGATAATTATGTTCCTCGGCCATGTCTTGAGTGCTAGGACAAGATAAGGATGGGAGTGGGAGAATATGCTTGCCCATATAGAGGAGACATTGAGGTTTGGCATAGTTGGTTTCCTTGTCTGTACGAAAGGATTATTGATACCACATATGGTCACTTGGGGGCCAGGATCTAGAGAGGTTTCCAAGGTAACTCGAGGGTTAGGCGTATGTGATGCCACTTCTGTATATGTGTTCTAGGTTCCTACATGTGTTTAGGTATATCTAGTATGGTGTCTCGACCATATTTATTTGATAACCTTGTAACCTTTTTATCCAGTGTACCTTTGCATTAGCCTTTCTTGTTTGGTTGTCTATTTGAGTGGGGCCTAGTAAATTATCTCCTTAGTACAATGGGGTGGACCTCAGGATTCCACGTGGTCAAGTGGTGGTGATTCTTATTACCATTGAGATCTAATGCTTGTGTCCTTGCACTTGGATGATCCTAGTTTCTACTACCATGTTCATTATTGGAGACTTGCTTATTGTCATCATGAGATGTCTATCATGTATTCTATGATGTATTGATTTGAGACATCCTTCAACAGATGTATGTGTACTTGTATTGTATTTGTGTCTTGAATCATTATTGTGATCCCTGTGACATTTGTAGTAGAAGATGTACTGTGTGTTTACTAAGATGTATCAATTGTATTTGGTTGGTTGTACCTTTGCTTATAGTAATATGATGACTTTATCTCATTGCTTCAACTCAATATATATTTTAGTTTATTTTATGATTAGTGTTCCTAGTTCACATTTCGATTTGGGTTTTAAAATGAATGTAAGATATATCATGTGATTATCTTATGGTTAATCTTAGTGGTTTAGTTAATATCCTTAAAAGTAACTACATCTTGGAACCTTTGGAGTGTTAACTGGAATTATGTACATTAATATAATGTCTTATCAAATGTTAATAATATTATCTTAACTTATGTTTGTACTTGCTTTCACATATGTATTGTTTAATGTTTAATGAAAAAATTATTGCATCAACTCAGTGTAAAGATAGGTTAATTTCTCATGGGTTCCAGGGTACAACGTTACACAATAATTGTATTGTATGTGTTGATTGCATATTTATTTTGGTTTATATGATTATGCACAACATGATCACTTATTTGTTGGGAATAAACTATCCATGGTTTGTGTTAGCAGATGATTGTCAAATCAAAGCTAAGATTTGCAATTTCAATGGATATCTAACTAAAGTCTCTTTATTTTTGTTCAAGAATATTCATGTATAATTTTAAGTTGATTAGTCTAAAATTGTTGAAATTTTTACATTTCTACTTCATTATTCAAAAAATTTAGCATCCCCTTTGAAAAGTCTAAGTCCTTATTCAAGTGTGGATTTTTTTTGTTCAAAGTCAACTCTCTCAATTATGTTAAGTTTCATCTTATAGTTGTTCCTTCCTCAAAATTATGTGTTGAGTCAACAAATACCGACATTACTAACCTAGTTGTCATGGTACAAATGTTCACATAATCTTTGATTCTCTAACTACTCTTCATGTTCATGTCTTTGTCGTCAATCATGTGCAATGACAAATTCTTTGTAGTCAGGCAATTAGGAAATGTTGGAACCTACGCACCCCTTCTTTCCATGGTTCAAAGATTCAAATAATCATCTAATTCCTAACTAAATAGGGATTTTCACTCCTGAAAGTAAGGTTATTTTGAAGAAGTGGTAGGTATAATTTATTAATAACTAATTATGTTACAAAACTAATGCGAATGTGTTGGCCTAATTTTTTAAGTTAAATGATTATACCCTCGTCTCCTTAATTTCCATAATTAAATGAATTTAATGCTTCTTATTAAATTAGTGAGGTATCATTTTGATAGCTAATTTTGTCGTCGAGAACTAGCAAAGAAGTTTTTGACCTTCATTGACCAAGGAAAAATCATAGTTGTGTGCAGAAATAGGTTACAACTAACATTATTTTCTCTTTGACATCTTTTAAATTCAAAGTGAAATTTCTTCAGAGGTTGGCCAATGTAATAATTTTGGAGTTTCCCCGTGAATTTGCATGGTAAAGTTGTTGTTATTCTTTTACGAACTTATCCATTGCTTGCACAAATTGCAAATAGACTTGTGAACTATTTGTTGCATTATCAAATCCAAACCTCAATTTCTTTAATGACCCTGACTATAGAAGATGAATTAGATGATGTTTTAGACACAAAATTAGGTGATACAAGCCTTCATGGGATCCTTAGGAGTTATGTTGCCAGAAACGCAATGAATGCACGTGATTTCATGTTTCAACGAATGAAACGACATTTCACGTTGGCAACCACCATTTCCAAGGAGTCCAAAGGGTTCCGCGGGCGCTGCAATTTGTTTTAATTTTTTTATATTTTAGTTTTAGGTTTATTAAAGGGTAGATTAACAAATAGACGATTAATTATTTGTTGCTAAGTTTTGGGTCACTCTTATTATTCATCAATGCATGAATCTGCTTGTTGTCATGAGTTACATGATTTATCTCTAGATTTTGTTTGTTATTTTAAGGTATTTTTATTTATCAACTTTATAATATCTGTTGATATGTCAAGTTACTCATAAAGTTAATCTGACTAATTATTAACAATATAAAA
Source organism: Chamaecyparis obtusa (assembly GCA_027943335.1). Lineage (NCBI taxonomy): Eukaryota > Viridiplantae > Streptophyta > Pinopsida > Cupressales > Cupressaceae > Chamaecyparis > Chamaecyparis obtusa. Next base: position 1,849,356 of record BSBK01000591.1, read on the forward strand.
CTGACTTAAGTTTATCATTTAAATTAAACTAATAATTAATTATAATATTTAAGGTCATTTTAAAATTTAATCAAAGTTTTAATTTTCAATGATATAGGTATTATGTAAGGTTTAGGTTATATTTAGTTTTTGAATTATTAAATTTTAATAATTAAATTATTTTTATGAATATTTTTAGAAATAACTTTATATTTTATAAATTATTAAAATTATTTTAATAAAATTGTTATTATATATTTCTTATTTTATTTAATGATTAAATTGTTAATAATATGTATTATATTTTAAAATAATTTAATTATTTTCAATAAAAGTATTTCTTTTAATATAATGTTTATGTAAATGCAAACAATTATATATATATATATATATATATATATATATATATATATATATATATATATATATATATTTCTTGTATGCAACTTCAAAATATATTGTTTCTCGTCACGTTGTTGTTGCCATTAGGTTTTTCGTTTCTTGTTTCTGGTAACATAATTTAGAAGAATGAGGCAGGAATCAATTTTCCTCATTGGAAAAAAAATAGTTAAAAGTAGTCTTGTCGAAGATGAAGGTTTCCTAACTGCTATCCCATACCCTCAACTAGTCATTTTGTATGCCAACCACTACCACCCAAATTCTCAAGAGATTCAAACCTTTAATGGCTATATCTTAAACACTTAAGTTGCTTGAATGAGAGCAGTTTGTGAATGTATCTATGAATACAGGCTAAGATTATTTTGGTGCTCCAGTGTAAGTAAATATCAGCAAGCACTAAGGACACGACTTGTAAGGACATACAAAAGTAAATTGTAAGCAGCCCCTTCTATCACAAAGTTTATGGCCAGTTCAAGGAGTTCATAAACCGCTTTGATACGCATTTTCTTTTCATGCCCTTCTAGCGTCTTAAGTTATTTAAATAAATTCACCGAAGAAATAACCTCTCTGGTATAGCAATTAGCTTCATAAAGTGACCTGCACAAATTTTCAGAAATCCAATTAATGATGAGCAGATTTGGTGATTACAACCACTGTCGATTATAATCATTTCAATGTTTCTCCAGATGCAATGCTCCGATCTTAGAGATTTGGTGATTTCATGATCATATCGGGGAATGGAAAAGTTCCAGAACAATGTGCACTGTTCGATAACAGATTTTATCAGCGGCCTTTGATTCTCTCAAACCCATCATCTGATGTTATCGTCGGGTGATCGAGCATAAATGTAACCTTGGAACCATATTGGGTGTTTGAGGCGTTTTGGAAATCAAACCCATCATCTGATATTCCACATTATTAGGAAGTTGGTCTACTTAAGAATAAAGGAACTATGAATGTACTTGGTTTGAGAGTTCCCATATCCACCGACTTCCCAACTTCTTTCCGGATTTCCAATGTATCAAGTGTTTTTTACTTTGTTGGTCGGGTCCATATGGGATTCGTGACTCATGAACCATGTATGGGTGTGTCATACAAATAAAGCTGGAAAGGACCATTGGCCATTAAATCCAAATTTCCTGCAGTTTATAATATGATAATCCCTCTTTAAGTCACTCTCCCAAAGCATTAAATTGAGTGTTCTGTATGATTTCGCATTGAAATAAAGTGTTTCTAGACAAAAATGGGTACTAAACAATTCTAAATGGTGTGGAATAACGAGGAACTTTTAAATTTGGCTTGATTCACAAATTAGGGTAGCAATAGGCTTTGAAAGGGGACAAAGAATGAAAAGGATGAAGAGAATTTTAGAATTCTGAAATAGAGACTAGCGCCTAGCCTATTAGACATAGAGTCAAGGGAAAAATAAAGTATAGGGAGCTTCTTGTAGGAGCGTGGAGGGGAACAGGGCAAAGCAAAAACTACCAAGCCAAAATTGACTAAAACCTACAGTACACAAAAACCTAGAAAGCCAAAACTTATTTACACATATGTAGAGGAGGAAAAACCCTACCTCAAGGAAGCCCTAGATGAATCATGCAAAACCGTTAGCAGGGTAGGAGAAATATGACCCACTGCGAAGATGTATCCTCATGAAACCCCTGCAAACTTAAAAATAGCTTGTGAACCCAATGGAGATTTGCCAAGTATAAAGACCCTCTATGTGTAAACTCGTAGTCGAAAAACCATTTTTCATTATATAACTCACCTTTTGAAAATAACCATACACACCTTCACAAATTGTTTCAGAGAAATGATGCTCATCTTTTTGAAAGAATTCAAATCTTATACTTTGATTCAAATAAGATTTTACTTAACCCAAATTAGAAATGTCACCATTGCCAGCAACATTATTAAGCACAAAGTAATCACATTCTGGAGAAATTTTACCATTTTCTGCAATCACCAATTCAACCACCTTGTCTTCTTTAAGCACTAATTCAACATCTTCATTTCCATCAGTTGAAACATCATTAATAAATTCCTCTTTGAATGAACAACCATCAACAAAAACTTTCAAGCATAGATTGGTAACTTGAGAATGAGCATTCTTCATTTGTTTATAGCAATTTGAAATTTAGCACCAATATGATTTTCCTCTTGCTGACAGCTACCCGAACCATGAGATCTAGCATTTAATTGACTTTCCCTTATTTGTTAATCATCATTTTTAAAACTACCTTTTGGAACAAACTTATCTACTCCATCTTTATTATGGTAAAGAGATAAAGAGTTCCCCTCAACTGATTCAAAATCAAACAAGTCAAAGAGGGGGTTATCTAATGGTGACTCCTCATCTTCTATAAGGGTCCGGTTGGTTGCTAGAATTGTCAAATTCTAGTATTTGACAATTTTGGAAATTTTAAATCCGGAAAATGGTTTTTGGAATATGGTTGCAACCATTTGGTTCACCTGGAATTCATAATGAGAAGATGGAAAATGTTGTTTGCATATGGATTTCAAAATATTAAAAATTTTGCTTTACCCCCAATTCCCATTTAAGTGGAATTGGAATTGATTTTCCAATTCCACCTATTTAGATGGAAGATTCAAATGCTAGTTTTGGGGGTAAATGAGAATTAACAAATCCCTATTCTAGTTTCATGTTTTGAACACAAACATCGAAAATGTCATTTCTGAGATTTGACAATCCCAATTCCAATCTAATTCCAACAAACAAACGAGCCCTAACTAATGCCTCATCGCATTCTCGGGTTTGAAAAAATGATACCATAAGGACAATTGAAACTCGCCATTTTTTTAAAAAGTTGAAAAATGTCCATACGCTTGTGGGCGTTTAAGAATTAAAACAAAAAAATTTAAAAAAAAAATAGTGGAGGGTGGACGCGGGGCCATTGCTCCCTGTCACCACTACTGCTACAGGTCTACAATACAACTTTGGACCTATAGTCCAGTAGTGGTGAACCCCACTACCCACAGGTGTGGGGAAATCCTCATATGTGTGGGGAACCCCACTACCATGGGGCCCCACGGGACTCCCATCAGCGTGGGGAAATCCTTGCCAACGTGGATCTTGTGAGGGGTCCCGTCACGTAGGATACCTGGCTTCAAACATTTTTAATTTTTATAATTTTTTAACCTCTATTCCAAGTGGTGCATGGAGGTATTTTTGGGACTTTTTGGCACTTTTTCTATAAAAAATTAATTGCCAAGTGGGGCACACAAGGTTTTATAGTTTTGGGATATCTACCAAAAGTATTTCATTACTTTGGTTGAATCCATATTTCTATTTATTTTTTGACTTTAATAGAGAGAGATTTAGCATAAGCCACTAATATGCTTATAATTATTTGAGTTCAATAGATACCAAGTATTCATTGACTTTTAACTCTAAAGACAATATATATTTCTAATGTATTTTTATGCCGAGAGGCATTCTATATAGTCACACCACATAGCATATGCTTGGCATATTGTGTGTAAAGAAAAATGATTAGGGGACAACATTCACACCATACATATATGAAGCTACTATCAAATGTGTCATTACAAGGTTTAGAGAGTTGTTGTAGGACCGTACAAGTTTGAGGATCATTAGGGACAACTCCTATCAGTCAAAGAGACCATACAACAATGCCAACCAATCATTCATCTAGTTGGACATGAAAGGAATTTGAAGCATCGCGTCTGGAGCATGAATGAGGGCATTAATCTATTGTGCATCAATTCTGAAATAGATACCATGTCTGCAATGTTTGTAATTTGTTTGTTATCCTAAGAAAATCAATAAATTCTAAAAGTGTGTATTGTTATTAGACTTTTCTTCTATCATCTTGCATGAGTGTCATCTTTATATTATTTTGCTAATATTTGTTATGTGTTATTTCCTTATTAAATTACTTAGCAACAAAAACAAACACCACTACAAACACATTTATATCAACATACTGAGAACCAATTAGAAACTAAGTATTTAGATTGTAACGAAATTGTTTGACAAAATTTCCACGAGTCAAAGTTAAAAAATTTGATTAGATCAAGGGGATTCCTTGCAAAATCTACCACCAACATAGAAAAGTTCAATGGATCCTAAATTAATTTTAAATATTGTTGACACCCTTTAATTTTTTTCCCTAGAATTGATCTCAAACTCAGAAATCAACTTTGACAATGATGCTCTACCAATTAATTATACTACTCCTTGTAAAAAAATATAAAACCAATTAGCTAATTTGTTGCATGCCCAAAAACATGCAACTGCTAATTTATATCAATTTAGAAAAAATTATATGTACATAAGACACATTGGCCTATAATATATTCGAAATGTATAAAGAAGAATACATATAAAATTATAAAGGTAATAAATATAATAAATGTTGTTGTATACAAGTCTTTACATAATTTTCCTTTACATCAATTTTAAAAGAAAACTAATTATTTTAAAAATATAAAATTGTAAAGGTCACAAACATTGTTGTCTACACGACTACATATGGTTATGCTTGTATTTATAAATATCAATTCTCAAAATTAAAATATTAGATAAAAGGTATGTTTTTTTTTATCTATAACAGGTAATTTTTATTATAAAAAACAAAGATATTACATCATTCTTCAAATGGGTCCTGAGAAAGTATTAATGCACTAGCTTGTAGCTACCATTCACAGTTTTATGCATGTACTGCACTACAAAACAGTTCATAATTTTCCTACTTGGACCTTAAATACTATCATTCTACATGTATATCTATAAAGATGAGCTAGATATATATTCATGCTTCGCAAAAGAGACTAGACCTTTATCCTTCTTGCATCCTTTGATTTTCATCTGTTTGATCCAACACTTCCGAATGGAGAGGTCTTCTACACTTCTAGAACCCTTATATATATGCATCATTCATTCGCAAACCTTTCATCTAAATTCAAATCCCATCACGCCAAAACATCCATATTTAATTTATCTTCAGGGTTTTGCATCCAAATTTTAAAATTGCAAACTACATCTTTCATCTACATTTTCAATCAACCTTCATTGGCTTGCTTTGCCTTTGTCCCCTTCTTTTCTTGGGCACATTAAGTTGAAAAACCATGTTCCTTTCTTCTTCTTTAGCCTTATCTTTCTCCAGCCTAGTTTTCACTTTCATCCATTTTTTAGCTATATCCTCCAAATAGGCTTTTTTGTTTACCTTTCCCCACCAACACATAAATGGAACCCGTCCATAGATTCTACCCTCATTTTCATCTTTAAAGCACTCTTTATAGTCAAATCCAATCCCTGACACAACCCATTCAAGAATCATCTCCAGTTCTATCAACAATTCATTATCAAACAACAACATTATAATTCTCCTAACCTCCATTTCTGATTCACCATGTTGAAGAGCCCAGGCTATTATCATAGATATGACATCTACGTTGGTTCACCATTTTATCTTTCCTTCTTGGAACTAACTTCCCAGAACTTCAATGCTCGCCTCCTTATAGTTTAAAATTCCAAGCATCCTCTCTTTGCTAACGGGCCCCTTGAAGGCTTTCTGTTATTTTTTGGTGTCTACCAAGAAAGAAGCCCCCATTGTTTCAGCCTAAAAACTTTCCCAACCTCTGCAATTTTGAGAAAACACAAGTCCTTACCTTCTCCTTTCTTGAAAAAATGTGCCTTTAATTAGTAACTGATGAGGCTGAAGTTCATTCTTATCTTGAAAAGATCTCCTTTAAACTCGACACCCATCAAACATGCTGACCTCATCATATAAATGCCTTGTGCCATCAATTTCTACCTTTTTCTATAATCATTAATACATCTTCATTCAAACTTAAATACTATAAGTTTGATTCAACACACATCACTAAAGGCACGATCATCACCGATGACCTCATCCTATATATCTTGTGCAACAAGTCATAATGCAAGTTATGGAGAGCACCAACTACTATATTTTTAAAAGAAACCTTAATTAAAGATTTCTGATCTTGGGTCCAAACATTTAATTCTAAAACATGCTTTGCATGTCTACTTTGAAGTCTTCAAAAAATATCTCATTTTCTTTCCCCATATTAGAGGCCCATTTTGAAATAACATCCGTTGAACCATATTATCCTATCGCCTGATATGACTGATTTTAAAATCAAGGAATGTGTGAATTGAATTATTTATTTCTACAATAATACTCTCCAAATGCCAAGCCTTGGCTTCCCCATTCTTAATAACATTAACAATTATCTCAGAATCACCCTCAATGTGAATTCTCGTTCCTTTAAGTTTACGACCCATTTAGAGTGCTAATAGAGCCACCCTTGCCTCAGCTAAATTGTTGGTTCCATCGTGCAATCTCTTTGTAGCTATGGAAACCAAATCACCTTTCCAGTCTCTAACTATTATCCCTATAGTAGATGGGCCTAGATTGCCTTTCGAGGCTCCATCGAAGTTCACCTTAATCCAATCTTCATTTGGTTTTTCCCAAGCTACTTCCTTCACCTTGTTGATATTATCCTTATTTCCATTTAAATTCCCATTTCTGAACTTCAGATAGGGCCATCCCACATGAATCCTCATGTCATCAGTCGAGTAAACTAGTTCACCCTTCCTATTCAGTAGAGCCACCCCCATGACTTCCCTAATGGATATATTAATTCTTCATTTGAATCTGTCAATTGATTCCTCCTTACCTTGAGAAATTCTTTGGTTCCGCTCCTTCCAGATCTCCCATATGATTATGGATGGGTATTTATTCTAGAGAGGAGACATTGATGTTTTTTTAAGAGGAATAAGCCAGCTCTCAAAAATATGTTTAATTTTGTGTTTCATTGGTCTTGCCCATTGTAATTTAGATTTCACCATAAGCCAACACTTGCTTGCAAAGGGGCATTGGATGAGAAAATGGTCCACATCCTCTGATGCAGATTTATAGAGCACACACATAGTGGGTCCATGATAACCAAAACTTTTCCTCCTTTCTGCAGTTAAAATTTTCTCTTGCACTGCAAGCCAAGCAAAGCTTCCTCCTTTTGGTAAGAATTATTTATCCCAACACATCTTTATCGACCATCCATTGAAAGCATAATCATTCTCTAAAGATCTGTATCCCAACATTACCGAGTAGTTCCCACTAGTAGCAGCACACCAAATAATTCTATCTACCTTTGTTTTTGTTAATACATTCCTTTCATGAAAGAGGGCATTCATAATAAAATTTTGATTCTCATTTAGACCAGAATTATATAAACTTGTCAATGTCCACTGAGGACCTAAATGGGTGTCCCTGATTTCTAAATAATCCACAACCTTATCACCCCATTTGTCTGATAACAATTTACTCACCTCATCAAATTGGTGTCACTCTTCAATGTTGGTAAGCCATTCCATGAGTCTCTCCAAAAGAGAGTCTTTTTTCCATCTCCAATTTTCCATGAGATATGATCAGTTACAACTTTCCTGTAGTCCAATATAAAATTTCATATAGCTGAACCTCTAGGGGGAGATCTTACGGTTTGTATTCTTTCATTTTTTGAAGAATCCATATAGTTAGAATTCACTATTTTCACCCATAGTCTTTGGGGGTTGGTATAAATACTCCAGACCAATTTGGCTCCTGGAGCTTGGTTCATTCTTTTCCAATTCTTGAGGCCAACCCCACCCTTAAATTTTATTTTTGCATATCTTATCCCAAGATAGAAAAGGCCTCTTATCCTCCTCCCCAATACCATTCCAAAAGAATTTTCTCATTTTTTTTTCAATATCATTTATGACTTTATTAGGGATCTTTAGGAAGCTCATTGAATATATGGGAATGACATCAATCATTATTTTTAAGAGGAGGATCCTTCTTGTAGTAGATAACCATTTTCTTTTCCAACCTCCCATTTTCTTTAAGCAACTATCCATAATATCTTCCCATAAATGTGATTTACAAGTTCCTTCAAAAAGTGGCACCCTCAAATATTTCCCTGGAAGCTTACCCATTTTGATTTCCAAGATTTTGCATAACTCTATTTTTTGTTCCAAACTTGTATTGAGGAAGTAGATTTCAGACTTCCTCCAATTCATACATTGTCCTAAAGCTTCACGGTATCTATCCAGAGTTTCTTTGATTAATCTTGCCTCCTTAGTTGTGGCATCTCCCATGAGGTAATTGTCATCCACAATTTGTAAATGTGATGTGGGTTCAATCCCTTCTACAATAGTTATACCTTTCCACAATCCATCATGTTTTTTACTGGTTATCAGTCTCCCCAATACTTCTACCATACTTATAAAAAGAAAAGGTGAAATGGGATCACCTTGTCTTATACCCCTTGATGTGTCAAAGAAATCATGTGGGCTTCCATTTACAAGGATAGAAATTCTAGGAGTGTTTATACAACTTGTAATCCACTTCAACCATGCCTCCCCAAAACCAAAATTCCTTAAGATATCAATCAGAAATTCCCTGTTTAAATTGTAATAAAGTTTCTTTATATCTAGTTTAATCATCATCTTAGCTACTTTTTCTTGTCTAATTGTATGAATTGCCTCATAAGCTATTATGATCCCTTAAAAAATGGGTCTATTAGGGGCAAAACCACTTTGTTCTGGAGAGATGATATACTCAAGAAGGGTCTTAAGTCTATTAGTCACAACTTTGGCTATGACCCCATAGGTTGTATTACACAAAGCTATAGGCCTAAAGTCATCAAAGGTTCATCTTTCCTCTTTTTTGGGGATCAGATTGATGAGGGTATTATTGAAGTCCTTTAAAATAAAACCTTTTGTCCAAGATTCCTCCACCACCTCCCACAAATCTTCTCCCAAAATGTCCCAAGTTTTTTGAAAGAAGATGGTTGAGAAATCATCTGGCCTTGGAGCCTTATCACTCCCCAACCCAAAGAGTGCTTTCCTTACCTCTTCTTTGGAAATTGGTTTCATTAAAAAAATATTGTGGTCATCTGTAATGCATTGGGAATGAGCTTTAGCAAATGCTCTGTTCTTTTAAGATCCCCTAGATTGTTAGCAAATATATTCTAAAAAAATTTGACAAACTCTTTGTTAATCTATTGTGGATTAGTGATCATAACCCCCCGATCATTTTGAATAAATAAAATCCTATTTTTGGCTCTCCTAACTTTCACAGATTTATGGAAAAATCTCATGTTTCTATCCCCCTCTTTCAGCCAAGTTTCTCTTGATTTTTTTTTCCAAAAGGTTTCTTCTCTTGCTAAAATCTCTTTGTATTCTCTGTGAAGCTCATGTTCCTCCTCATAAAAAATTTCATCCATACCATTAGCAATAATGTAATAATTGAAAACAACTAGTTTTTGCTCCATGTTCATCTTTTCTATAAAGATATTTCTGAAAACATCTCTATTCCAAAGTTTTAACTGATCCTTAATGAATTGTTATCTTTTGAAGAAAATGAAAGATTTTTTACCTTCCCTCTTGGGAGAATTTGTTCACCAGTCTTCAATTCTTGCCATGAAGTCTTCAGCCCTTAGCCACATTGCTTCGAATTTTAAAGGTGATCTTTCAGGAATCATGCCCTCTTGAATGTTGTAGCAAATTGGCTAGTGGTAAGAACTAGAGATTGAGAGAATGTCAGCACTGCATATCCAATTGCATTGGTCCCAATGGGAAGCTTGAAGAAACCTATCCATTCTTTCTGCAATATTTAGAAAACCACTCCTTCTGTTGGTCCGGGTGAAGTCCCCCATCCTAAAATCAATATTAGTCAGCCCATTTTTCATAAAAAGTCTACAAAATTCCTTTGACTATTGCCAATCGAGCCTTTACCTCCTCTTTTCTCTTATGGTCTTAAAATGGCATTAAAGTCACATCCTACCAAAAAAAAATTGTCCTTCATTTCTTCCAAAAATCCCGTAATGATTTTCCATAAATCCCTTTTCCCTATAGTATTATTTGGTCCATAAATATTAAAGATAAAGAATTTGGATAGAAGTTATCTAGAGGAAACTTCAATCCACTGCCAATTCACAGATTGGCTTATGAGATCAACACTAACAACACTATTATCCCAAAGATGCATAGCCCTCCTAAAAGCTCCTCTTGCATCTGGAAAAAGGGCATCCCATTTACTAACATATTTCTTCATAACATCTTTGTCCTGCATTTTCAGCTTAGTTTCTTGCAATAATACAATGTCTTCCCTCTCTTGATCAAGACCTCTCTTGATCAAATGAATCTTGTCAGGGGCATTGTAGCCCCTGACATTCCACGAAAGGATCCTCATTACTTTTAGGAAAAGACATCCTTTCCTCGATCTTAGCAATTTTGATTGGTCTGCTGTGCAACCTACCATTTCTAACTTCTCCCCATTTAAATTTTCTCCTCTTTTTCTTCTTTCACCTAGATTTGGTTTGTAGAGCTTGGAATCAGTTTGGTCTAAACTTCTAGGTTCTAAAATGTTTGGAGTCTCAAAAAAACCTATCTCATCCTCCTCCCCTTCCTCATTTTGTGAGATATAATTAGTGTTAGATTCAATCAGGTCTCACTGCTATCTATGGCATCATCAAATGAACCTTCCAGGTTTCTGATGGGAGTGATCCTCTCATCATTGGCATCTAGTTTGTTGTCTCCACTGTCGCTCCTATCTATTATATTGATATTAGAATCTTTCAATCCATGGGTTACTTCTTCTTATGGGTTTGACCCTCTATTTTCCTCTATTTGTTGAGAGACATTTAATCTCATGTCATCATATGGGTAGGTGTCTGGGACAAAAACTCTTCCACCTGAGTTGTGTTGTGGGCTTACTTCTTTATAATGCACTATTTCATACCAACCTCTTCTAGTGTAAGGTTATTACTAGGATCTAGAAGAAGATTTGCATTCAAAGGTTCTTCAGAACCTAAACCTTTATTGAAACTTTGAGAAAGATAGAAAGGAGTTTCACATACCACTTGAGTTGAACCTTCCTCTATAGATTCTTCTAACCATAGATGAGATTTTGACATAAAAATTCTATCAATCATCTCCTTTTGTAGACTATCTGCAGATTTGTAACACTTGCCCTTTCTCATCCATCATGTAGGGCCCATTCCCTAATATCCATTCTTTATCCTCCTTTGTGGAACAAATAATAAGATAGAATCCATTTGTTAGCGTTTTCAGTGAGATATAGAGTTTCCACTGCTTTTCACAACAATGTTTTATTTTATTGTAGGATGACCATAGACCTGGCCACTTCAAGACTAAAGCTTTATTCTCCAAATAATTTGTATTTTCTAGCCACTGAGGATTATTGAGAACTACTGTAGAATAAGATTTGGCTATACAAATATTATCATTTACCTCTAGGGTCTCCATTTGTGTTTGTTCCTTTAGGGTATTTTGATCTTGTTTCTTAGGGGTTTTTTTCTGCCAGAATTTCTCAGCAATGTGTTGGAACTTAAACCCTTGTTTTATTGATAGAAATCCATTGTAGCCCATCTTTGATCATTGCTCATTCTCCCATCTCCTTCCATTCCCCCTGCCTATAGACCAATTTCTATTGCTCTGTCCAATGTGATATTTTCCTTTGAGGGACTCTCTATAAGTTTTTTTTTCCCTCTTCTATTGAAAGGTCATCTTCTCTGTGCCTAAAACCTTACTCGAAAATGTCTGTTTGGGTTGAAATCCCCATTTCCTGCTCATGACAGCCTTCTCGACCATTGCATACACTCTTGATTTTCCATTTTAATTGGGTTTTTAGCTATAAAGGATAATGAACCTATTCATGAAGAAAAGACTTAGTATAAAAGGGATGTTTATTAAAAACTCTTTGTCATCTTACATCTTGTCATAGAATGATACAATTCTTATAATATGTTAATATAAGTGTTTGTAATAGTAATTCAAATCATTTAGTTAATAAAACTTTATAAATTACTTAAAAATTTTAGCTAACAAATTTACATAGTTATATTTTTACATTTGATAAGAATAATAATAACATTAATGTGAAAAGGAGGGAAAAAAGATTTCGCTCTGCAACCTCGCGCCATGATTGCTGATGACATATGCGTCTTGCTTTGTTTTGCATGATATACATGTGTCATTCCTTGTGCCCTATGTCCTTTAATGTTTCCTTTTGTTTCTTTTGATTATTCTTGCGTGCGTTTATTTTCCTTCAGTTTGGTTATGTTGGTTTTGTGTCTTGCTTTGCCTCTGTGTGTTTGGGGTTTGATTTTCCTCCTGCCTGGTTCGCACATGTGATGGGAGAGTCGAACCATAATGGTGAGGAAGGATAAATTATTATGGGTGATGCGAATGCAAGTGGTAGTGATGAGGGTATCAAAAATATAGAAGAGGGAATTGTTGATAAAAACAAATGAGAAGCTTTCGTATAAACAAGTGGTGGCCGATAGCTCTCCAAATTTCTCAACTAGTGTAGAATTAAATGGAGTTTTCTATAGAAAGGGTGTGGAACAAGTATAGGGAGAAATGGGAGGAGTATGGGCCTCAACTGATGGAGGTGGACAAACCGCTGGAGGAGATTCCAAGTCTAGTGGAAACAAAGGAGAAAACGGTAAGCTTCCTTCCCTGGGTCTGAAGACCCTCTCTCTTTCTCCTAATGAGGATATGGTGAATGCAATTAAATATGAATAAAATACGCTTAAGAGTATTTTTATTTTCTTTGTTTTCCTAGATAAAGAGACAATGCATGCTCGAAAGTTTTTTGATGACTGGTTGACTTCAGTTTGGGTAAAAACTTGGAATTTATGTTGCATATTGTAGAATGATTAAAAAAGGCCTTTTCGTTATTTTTTTTAAAGAACCACAGTATGCAGGAGAGAGTGTTGGAAAAGAGATTTTTGAATGTTGGTCGTTCCATGTTCAGGGTTTACCCTTGGTCCCCAAAAGGCAAGTTTGAAAAAGTTGTGGCTAGGTCGACCCCCAATTGGATTGAAATTAAGAATTTGCTTGTAGAATTCTGGCCCTTTATTTCTCAAATTTTGAAACCCCTAGGCTTGGTGTTGCAAGTCGAGAAATCTCAAGTCACCCTTCCCCATTTGAATGCTAGAGTCCTTGTTGCCTTAGCATCTGAAGTCGACTTTCTTGATTGCATATCTCTTGAATTTGATGGCAAACTTTTTTGTTGGGAAGTCTCCCTTTTAGGTAACTTAAATGCCTGCTTCCATTGCATATGCAATAGGCATACTAATAAAGATTTCCTGGCCCTTAAACACTTACAGAAAGAAAATTTCAATTTTGTTAATAATTACGGTATAAAGGGAACCAATAGCAATTGCAATAAAAATGCTGCTATTGGAAAAGATTTTAATGATTTTCCTAGTAACCCTAGTAAGGACCTGAGTATAGATATTGTCACACCCCCAAAGATGGTGCAATCCTCTGTGAATAATGTTAATAATTCTCCTGACCTCCTTGTTAACAATGGGTTTATCACTCTATAGAATCCTTTATTTGATGAAGAGTTCAAAATTGTCCATGCTCAGAAGGCATTTGAGAAGGAAAATCCCTCTCTCCTAATTACCCATCCTCCAAGATTGTTATCTCCAAAGACACCTTTTGATAGTTCAACCCTCCCCTTGTTGAATTCCCATCAATTAGCCATCATATCTATTAATGAGAGGGCTAGTAAGCTTAAGCAAGATGGAAAGGATATACAATCCCTCTTTGCAGAACCAACTGCCCCCTAGATCATTGCAAATTGTGGCATCCAATAATGAGGGTCGGTTCACATAAGTTTTCAGAAAGAAAAGGAAGACTGGGGATAGAAACTCTCTATCTAATGGGAGTAGAGGAAGAAAGAGCATCCCAGACTACTTTAACAGATTGTGCAAAAGCACAAAAACTCCCGCGAAGTAATTAATGATGATGCACATACATAGTTGGAATGTTCTCGGCCTAGAGATGTCTGATAGGAAATATGCAGTTAGGAGATGGTGTAATCAGTTAGTTTCTAAGGATGTTATTTTTTTACAAGATATTAAAGTTGTAGGATTTCAAGCCCATACTACCCTGAAATTCCTTTGGGATAAAGAAATTGGCTATCACTCAAATCATGAGAGAGGTAAAGGAGGAGTAGAAATTCTCATTCATCCTAGATGGGAGGATCATATTGAAAGTCATGGGTGTTCTACATGTCAGAGAGTTATTTGGGTGACATTTAAATTTGGTGAAAAATTGTTTGAGATTTACAATATGTATGCAACAAATAGTTATAGAGAAAGAGTAGGACTTTGGGAATGGTGTTGTCTCCATCTCCCCAAAATCCCTTAGCTTTTTGTAGGAGATTTCAATATGGTGGAACACAGGGCAGATAAGGTAGGAGGACTATCACATTCATGGAAAGGAAATGAGTTTTTCTTTTGGTAGAAGTTCAAAAGAAAATTCAACCTTATGGACCCTATGGAACATATGTATGGAAAATTCCAAGACGGTTTACCTGGTGCAACAACCAAAAAGGCAAACAAAGGGTTTATTGTAGACTAGATATATTCTATGGTGATGTATCTACTTTTTCATTCATCTTAGAAAATAATCATGCCCCATTCATGGTTTTCCATGCTTCCATCTTAGACCATTCACCTATTCATACCTGTATCAAGATTGAAAATAGTGTTAGCCTTGATGGGGATAAAAAGAGAGCTAATTACTTCAAACTCAATATCTCACTTCTTGATGACCTAGATAACGTAGATGGTATTGTAATGATCACAAAGCTTTGCAACCCTCTTATAGATGCTATTATGCTTTGGGATTTGATGGTGGAAGCTTGGAAGAGTATTTTTCAAGTGATTGGCAAGAAATTGGCAATGGATAGAAATAGGGAAGAATTTTTTTAGCAAAATAGGTTAAACAACATAGAGAGATATCTTTAGAACAAAGGTAACAATTCTGTGTTGGAACCTCAACTAGCCAACACTAAGCATAATTTGAGAATCATTCAGAGGTACAAGATCCAAGGGCAGAAAATTAGAGCCAGGATGAACTGGATTAGTGAGGGAGATAAAGGGTCTGGATATTTCTTTGACATTATTAGATCCAAATAGAGAAGGGAGTTGATTAATGAAATCTAATTTGAGGGCAGGCTGACTAGTGACCCAAAAGAAATTAAAAATGCTTTCCACCGGTTCTATAGTGATTTGTTCGCATTAGAAGTCTCCAATGACAATCAAGTAGCCCTAGACCTTTGTCCTAAACTCATCCCTACACAACTTTTAGATATTAATCAATCTACTCTTAACAAGTCTCTCTCCCTTGATGAGATCTTTGCAGCTATTAACTTGTTTGCCAATGGGAAAACTCCAGGGCTAGATGGACTCCCTACTGAATTATATAAGAGGAACAAAGCTTAGGTAGGGCCTGAACTTTTGAATGTTTATGAGGAGGCTTTCACCGAAGGATCTTTAGGAGTTTCCATTAATAAAGGGGTTGTCAAACTTCTTCCCAAAGCAGGTGACAAGACTTTAGTGAGGAATTGGAGGCCTATTACCTTGTTGAACCTTTCATATAAAATTATGGCTAAAGTCCTAGCTAGGAGGATTGCCCCTCTTTTGAGTAGATTTATATCTCATACCCAAACGTGATTTATACAAGGTAGATACATCTTGGAGAATCTAGTGACCAGTTGGGAAGCCATGCACTAGGCTAAATCAGATGGGCAGGAGGTTGGGATGGTGCTACTAGATTTTGAAAAAGCATATGACAGGATAGAATGGGATTTTGTACTTGGAATGCTAAAAGCCTTTGGCTTTCTAGAATTGTATTGTAAATGGATTAGCATTCTATTCAAAGATACATCTACAGTTATTGATGTCAATAGGTCCCTATCCAAACATATTAGGCTACAGAGGTCCATCAGATAAAGGATGCCCAATAGCCCCCTCATTATTTGTCATTGCTACAGATGCTATGTTCTATATTTTAAGGGCTCAAACTTTGGGACGTCCCTTAAAAGGCATTTATCTCCCTAACAAAGAAGAATTGACACTACAACATTTGGGGTCAAATTTCGACGCCAATTTGCAACACCACTACAATTTGTGTTTTTTTTTGTGTTTTTTTTTACAAGTGCCCCCGACGGTGTCGTAATAGAGATGATACCATCGTAATTGTGACACCCATTTGGTTATAAACAAAAAAAAGAAAAAGAAAGTGTCATTTGTAATTTGTGAATTCGAAGAGCTGGCACGAAGATGACACTGCAATTTTGTGTGGCACGAAGAGGGCATTTGAGTTTGGTGTGTGCAAAGAGGTTGACATCGTGTAGGAAGAGGGCATTGGCATTTGAGGTAGGCATTCGAGCGTTGTCTTCTCATTAAATCAATTTCAGTGTCATTTTTTACGTCTTAATTAGCATTTGGAATGCTCGATGATCCGCGAGCTTTGAGAGCTATTACCTTCAAGGCATTGTGTGAAGTGTTTGATCTCTCTTTATTTGTTTTGATGTTGATATTCACTATGTGGTACTCCCTATGTATGATCATTTCATGAGGAAATGCCTTGATGGCTCACGGGCTTCAAGCTAGGGCATCATACATAGTTCATGTGCTCACTGTTTAATACTGGCATTGTTTACATCTTATCATTTGGAATGCCTGATGACCTGCGAGCTTTGAGAGCTAGGGCATCACTTCTATTACCTTCAAGGCATTGTGTGAAGTGTTTGATCTCTCTTTTTTTTTTTTGCTGTTGATATTCACTATGTGGTACTCCCCGTTTATGATCATTTCATGAGGAAATATCTTGATGGCTCGCGGGCTGCAAGCTAGGGCATCATACATAGTTCATGAGCTCACTGTTTAATATTGGCATTGTTTACATCTTATCATTTGGAATGCCTGATGACCTGTGAGCTTTGAGAGCTAGGGCATCACTTCTATTACCTTCAAGACATTGTGTGAAGTGTTTGATCTCTCTTTATTTGTTTTGTTGTTGATATTCACTATGTGGTACTCCCCGTTTATGATCATTTCATGAGGAAATGTCTTGATGGCTCACGAGCTGTAAGCTAGGGCATCATACATAGTTCATGAGCTCACTATTTAATACTGGCATTATTTACATCTTATCATTTGGAATGCTTGATGACCTACGAGCTTTGAGAGCTAGAGCATCACTTCTATTACCTTCAAGGCATTGTGTGAAGTGTTTGATCTCTCTTTATTTGTTTTGTTGTTGATATTCAGTATGTGGTACTCCCCGTTTATTATCATTTCATGAGCAAATGTATTGATGGCTGGCGGGCTGCAAGCTAGGGTATCATACATTGTTTATGAGCTGACTGTTTAATACTGGCATTGTTTACATCTTTTCATTTGGAATGCTTGATGACCCGCAAGCTTTGAGAGCTAGGGCATCGTTGCTATTACCTTCAAGGCATTGTGTGAAGTGTTTGATCACTCTTTATTTGTTTTGTTGTTGATATTCACTATGTGGTACTCCCCGCTTATGATCATTTGACAAAGAATTTTTTTGATGGCTTGCGGGCTGCAAGCTAGGGCATCATACATTGTTCATGAGCTCACTATTTAATACTGGCATTGTTTACATCTTTTCATTTGGAATGCTTGATGACCTGCGAGCTTTGAGAGCTAGGGCATTGTTTCTATTACCTTCAAGGCATTGTGTGAAGTGTTTGATCTCTCTTTATTTGTTTTGCTATTGATATTCACTATGTGGTACTCCCCATTTATGATCATTTCATGAGGAAATATCTTGATGGCTCGCGGGCTGCAAGCTAGGGCTTCATACATTGTTCATGAGCTCACTGTTTAATACTGGCATTGTTCATGAGCTCACTGTTTAATATTTGGCATCATGAAAACATACATTAATACACTTACTATTTTGAATTTGAGCTTGGGCATCATGCAATGTTATTGTTGTCATTGCATGCTTGCTTCTGTTGTGCACCATATATTGTTTTATACACTATTTATTTCATTAAGACCGTGAGTTTGGCATTTGTAATGTATTTTCTGTTATTGGATCAATGCTACCATGTTGTTGAGTCTGTGTATGGCTTGACTATGCACATGCAAAATTGTAGACAAGGATCAGTAATATGTTGCCAAACATTGCTTAGATCCTTTGGATCTAACCCCATCTTTTCCTTCCTTGTAGTGGATCATACAAGAGCATACTGGATTGAACCCCGGGTCAACACTTCATTACTTCAAGCAATGTTTGGTACCTTCATTATTTATGTTCATCCACTTATGTATGTTTGCATTCATTCATATTCTTTTGAAAGTTGGCTATTAGTGACCATATAGGACCATTCTTGATGTTTTTGGGTCATTTGATGAAAATATGTAAATAGGGACATCAATAATAAAATAGGGATATCTTAATAGGGATATATTAAGATTAATATCGTAAGTAAAAACATTACATAGTGCATTCAGATTAAGTACAATATGAATTCAAATGCCTTTAATTATGATACACTTTTGAAATTATCACTCATTGGTCATTTGACAATTCAAGATATAAGTATCAGAATATAAACTGTTGGAAAAGGAAGAAACACATATGTATCTATCATCATTAGGCCTTTTAGGACATTACACATTCACCATTCTTATTGCATGAAATGACCTCATAGGCCATTATAGGTGCCAAAATCCTCCAGTTGATGTCTTTGGATATCTTTATAATCTCTAATGGCTCCAAGTGTGTCTTCATAGGTATTTGGGTTTCTTTATGTCTTCTCATTAAGTGTTGTCATTAAAATATATCACTCCTCCTATTATATAATGTATATGCATAGTTGTTTAAAATGCCATACTTGTTGCTCTTAAATATTATTACCATTTCACTTAAATTTACATGACATTAAAGCCAAGCCCAAAATGTATACATACGTGTAAGTATATGAGAAGCTGGATTCTGCAACTGTTGAACAAAAAAAACTATACCAATAGCAGCTTACGAGAAACTATACTTGTGCTTACCACACCATACCTTAGCATCATAATGCTTATCATTTTCAAGCTTCAGTGAAGCTTCATACCACGCAGCGTCCGTAAATTTGTATGCAACACTAATTTAGGTTGGAGGTAAACTACATGTGTCATGTAAACAACATGGTTAAATGCAATTTCTTTTGCACATTTTCAAGAGTTTTCCCACCAATACAAGTGTAAATAATGCATTGAACGTAATCTACGAACACTGCGTGGTATGAAATTTCGCTGAAGCTTGAAATATATCACTCCTCATGTTATTGTCAAAATTAAATTCAAATATTTCTCAAACCATTTACTCTTGTAGACTTAAGATATCCTTATCTCAATAATAAAAAAATCTTGCATAATAGATTTTGAATCACATTAATACACACCCATATTGTTCTGTAGCATAATTTATTTTAGAAGTGTATGGCTTGACTATGCACATGCATAATTGTAGATGAGGATTAGTAATAGGGTTCCAGGCATTGCTTAGATCCTTTGGATCTAACCCCATCTTTTCCTTCCTTGCGGGTTTTGGATCATACAAGAGCATACTGGATTGAAGCCTGGGTCAACACTTCATTACTTTAGGCAATGTTTGGTACCTTCATTATTTATGTTGATCCACTTATGTATGTTTGTATTCATTCATATTCTTCTGAAAGTTAATCTTTATGAGCTCAAATTCAAAACTGTATGTGTGTTATTTTATTACTGATGTCCCTATTTGATCTAATACCATCAATATAATGAACAGAGCACTGACCAATCAAATAGGGACATGAGGTGCTCAAATAGTGAGCTCATAAAATAATATATTTAGTCTTAATAAAATCTTATAAAATAACATATATTGTGTGAAGTGTTTGATCTCTCTTTATTTGTTTTGGTGTTGATATTCACTATGTGGTACACCCCGTTTATGATCATTTCATGAGGAAATATCTTGATGGATCACGGGCTGCAAGCTAGGACATCATACATTGTTCATGAGCTCACTGTTTAATACTGGCATTGTTTACATCTTTTCATTTGGAATGCTTGATGACCCGCAAGCTTTGAGAGCTAGGGAATCATTTTTATTACCTTCAAGGCATTGTGTGAAGTGTTTGATCTTTCTTTATTTGTTTTGTTGTTGATATTCACTATGTGGTACTCCCTGTTTATGATCATTTCATGAGGACATGTCTTGATGGCTTGTGGGCTGCAAGCTAGGGCATCATGCATTGTTTATGAGCTCACTATTTGAGCACCTCATGTCCCTATTTGATTGGCTAGTAATATAGTTGTAGGTAGTTATCTCTTCTATAATGATGGAGGAGTGAAAGGTAATGATCAATGAGGTTGCTGCTATTAGATCATACATTAACACACTTACTATTTTGAATTTGAGCTCGGGCATCATGCAATGTTATTGTTGTCATTGCATGCTTGCTGCTGTTGTGCACCATATATTGTTTTATACACTGTTTATTTCATTGAGACTGTGAGCTTGGTTTTTCTTTCAGAAGTGTATGGCTTGACTATGCACATGCATAATTGTAGATGAGGATCAGTAATAGGATGCCATTCATTGCTTAGATATTTTTTTATCTAACCTCCATCTATCTTTTCTTTGCAGGTTCTGGATCACACAGGGGCACACTAGATTCATACTCGGGTCAAAAAATCATCACTTCAGGCAATGTCTGACACCCTTATTATTTATGTTCATCCTCTTATGTATGCCTGTACTCTTGCATTTTCTTCTTAAAGTTATTTTCCTTGTATAATATATACAAGTTATTTTTCATATGTATACATGTAATCTTTAGATGCAAAAATTTATTTTTCTTTACATGTATCTTTGCATGAAATGAACACAAATTAAAAATAGTAAGTGTGTTAATGTATGATCTAATAGCAGCAGCCTCATTGATCAATACCTTTAACTCCTCCATCATTATAGAAGAGATAACTACCTACAACTAGGGCATCATGCATTGTTTATGAGCTCACTGTTTGAGCACCTCATGTCCCTATTTGATTGGTCGGTGCTTAAATAGTGAGCTCATAAATAATGCATGATGCCCTAGCTTGCAGCCCGCAAGCCATCAAGACATTTCCTCATGAAATGATCATAAAAGGGGAGTACCACATAGTGAATATCAACAACAAAACAAATAAAGAGAGATCAAACACTTCACACAATATATGTTGTTTTATAAGATTTTATTAAGACTAAATATATTATTTTATGAGCTCACTGTTTGAGCACCTCATGTCCCTATTTGATTGGTCAGTGCTCTGTTTGTTATATTGATTCTATTAGATCAAATAGGGACATGATACATTGTTAATGAGCTCACTGTTTAATATTGGCATTGTTTACATCTTTTCATTTGGAAGGTAGGCATTCGAGTTTTGTCTTCTCATTAAATCAATTTCAGTGGCATTGTTTACATCTTAGCATTGTTAATACTGGCATTGTTTACATCTTTTCATTCAGAATGCTTGATGACCTGTGAGGTTTGAGAACTAGGGCATCATTTCCATTACCTTCAAGGCATTGTGTGAAGTGTTTGATCTCTCTTTATTTGTTTTGCTGTTGATATTCACTATGTGGTACTCCCTGCTTATGATCATTTCATGAGGAAATGTCTTGATGGCTGGCAAGTTGCAAGCTAGGGCATCATACATTGTTTATGAGCTCACTGTTTAATACTGGCATTGTTTACATCTTTTCATTTGGAAGGTAGGAATTCGAGCTTTGTCTTCTCATTAAATCAATTTCAGTGGCATTGTTTACATCTTAGCATTGTTAATACTAGCATTGTTTACATCTTTTCATTTGGAATGCTTGATGACCTACGAGCTTTGAGAGATAGGGCATTGTTTCTATTACCTTCAAGGTATTGTGTGAAGTGTTTGATCTCTCTTTATTTGTTTTGCTGTTGATATTCACTATGTGCATACTCCCCATTTATGATCATTTCATGAGGAAATATGTTGATGGTTGCCGGGCTGCAAGCTAGGGCATCATACATTGTTTATGAGTTCATTGTTTAATACTGGCATTGTTTACATCTTTTCATTTGGAATGCTCGATGACCCACAAGCTTTGAGAGCTAGGGCATCATTTCTATTACCTTCAAGGCATTGTGTGAAGTGTTTGATCTCTTTTTATTTGTTTTTTTGTTGATATTTGCTATGTGTTACTCCCTGTTTATGATCATTTCATGAGGAAATGTCTTGATGGCTCGCGGGCTGCAAGCTAGGGCATCATACATTGTTTATGAGCTCACTATTTAATACTGGCATTGTTTACATCTTTTCATTTGGAAGGTGGGCATTCGAGCTTTGTCTTCTCATTAAATCAATTTCAGTGTCATTGTTTACATCTTAATTAGCATTTGGAATGCTTGATGACCTACGAGCTTTGAGAGCTATTACCTTCGAGGCATTGTGTGAAGTGTTTGATCTCTCTTTATTTGTTTTGCTATTGATATTCACTATGCAGTACTCCCTGTTTATGATCATTTCAAGAGGAAATGTCTTGATGGCTCGCGGGCTACAAGCTAGGGCATCATACATAGTTCATGAGCTCACTGTTTAATACTAGCATTGTTTACATCTTATCATTTGGAATGCCTGATGACTTGCGAGCTTTGAGAGCTAGGGCATCACTTCTATTAGCTTCAAGGCATTATGTGAAGTGTTTGATCTCTCTTTATTTGTTTTGCTGTTGATATTCACTATGTGGTACTCCCCGTTTATGATCATTTCATGAGGAAATGTCTTGATGGCTCATGGGCTGCAAGCTAGTGCATCATACATAGTTCATGAGCTCACTATTTAATGTTGGCATTGTTCATGAGCTCACTGTTTAATATTTGGCATCATGCAAACATACATTAATACACTTACTATTTTGAATTTGAGCTCGGGCATCATGCAATGTTAGTGTTGTCATTGCATGCTTGTTGCTATTGTGCACCATATATTATTTTATACATTGTTTATTTCATTGAGACCGTGAGCTTGACATTCGTAATGTATTTTCTGTTATTGGATCAATGCTACCATGTTGTTGAGTCTGTGTATGGCTTGACTATGCACATGCATAATTGTAGATGAGGATCAGTAATATGTTGTCAAGCATTGCTTAGATCCTTTGGATCTAACCCCATCTTTTCCTTCCTTGCAGGTTTTGGATCATACAAGAGCATACTGGATTGAACCCTAGGTCAACACTTCATTACTTCAGGCAATGTTTGGTACCTTCATTATTTATGCTCATCCACTTATGTATGTTTGCAATCATTCATATTCTTCTGAAAGTTGGCTATTAGTGACCATATAGGACCATTCTTGATGTTTTTGGATCATTTGATGAAAATATGTAAATAGGGACATTAGTAATAAAATTTGTTTTATTGTGCATATACCTTCTCTGATCAATTCTCATATGCACAAGTAATTAGTAATTAGTTCCCCAAACCATTACTAAGGATTGAACATAAGTCTAAGTCCCCAAATCTACTGTTCTATGTGTATAAAATAATATATGGTGCACAATAGTAGCAATCATGTAATGACAACACTAACATTGCATGACGCCTGAGCTCAAATTCAAAATAGTAAGTGTATTAATGTATGATCTAATAGTAGTAACCTCATTAATTACTAAGCCAAAGGGGTTTTCTGATTCAAAAGACTTAGCAGCCTCCAGGGTCATTTTCTTTTCTGTTGTGTTAACATGACGTCTGCTAGAAACATTATGACTGCGCATCCTTTTGCTCATCTCTTCAGTTTTTGTTTTCGTAGATTTCACCATCTGACATTCCTTTTCAGTAAGAGATGGCTGTGAAAAAGATATTTATATTTTTCATTCTGAGAAGATCTAGAGTGATTTTGAGTCACAGAGGAAATGCCCTGATCCCTATACTGCACACCCCTCTGCTCATCTCTTTAGTTTTTGTTCAAGGTAACTTTTATTTGACAGCAAAGGGATGAGCAGAGGGATTAGGGAATTTCCTCTGTGACTCAAAATCATTCTGGATCTTCTCAAAATGAAAAACATAAATATCTTTTTTACAACCATCTCTTACCAAAAAGGAACGTTAGATGGCGAAATCTATGAAAACAAAAACTGAAGAGATGAGCAAAGGGATGGAAATCTATTGTAGTTGTTTCTTTTTTCTTTGAATCATTGTTTACAATTACTTTTGATGCAATATTTGTGTGAAGAATAAGAACAAAATGGTGAACGAGTGTATTTGACAAAGATAAACATGACACATTTTATTGGGCTGATTGGGTTGGCTTGATACCATTTACATGGCCTGGCCAGATATTAAATAGTGAGCTCATGAACAATCATCCTACTACTTACACTACAATTTCTATATAAACAACATGGTTGAATTCAATCTCTTTTGCACGTTTTCGAGAGTTTTCCCACCAATACAAGTGTAAAAAACACATTGAATGTAATCTACGAACAATGCGTGGTATGAAATCTGGCTGAAGCTTGAAATATATCACTCATATTATTGTCAAAATTAAATTCAAATATTTCTCAAAAAATTTATTCTTGTATAATTAAGATATCTTTATCTCAATAATAAAACAATCTTGCATAATAGCTTTTGAATCACATTAACACACACCCATGTTCTGTAGCATAGTTTGTTTTAGAAGTGTATGGCTTGACTATGCACATGTATAATTGTAGATGAGGATCAGTAATAGGGTGCCAGACATTGCTTAGATCCTTTGGATCTAACCCCATCTTTTCCTTCCTTGCAGGTTTTGGATCGTACAAGAGTATACTGGATTGAAGCCTGGGTCAACACTTCATTACTTCAGGCAATGTTTGGTACCTTCATTATTTATGTTCATCCACTTATGTTAGAGAGAGAAGCCATACACAAAAGTTCAATAATGATTTTAGATGTTATTTGTGATAGTCTCTTCATTTCAGGCAATGCAAAAGGAGATGCCTAGTTCAATATGGAATCTCAATTCATATGCACGGATAGTAGGTGGAGCTGAAAGACCCAATAGGTTTGTATTTTTTATAGAGGTCTTTAATTGCATATTTTAAGTTATATACCATCGTGAACATTGTAATGTTGACCTATTAAAAAAATGTAAACGTGCTAGGTCTTCTCAGCTCCACCTGCTATCTGAGCATATTCTTCTTGTGTTGCACACGCATTCTCGATTCAGAGTGGGAAAATCTTATTTTCAATGCGAGGGATAGAAGCCAAACACAAAGAACATGCAAATAAACATGATAGCTAAAAAACATAAATGTAGGTATCACAACATCTGAGAAACATTGTAGGCATCATGGTCACAATTGTTTGGAGACACAACATAATTGAATGCTATACCCAGAGAATGCAACACAACCACTACTCCTGCAGTTCTAAGTTGACAATGCGGGATCCAAAAACCATATATAGATTCCTTATCTTTGGTTTTTGGATCTCGCAGTGTCAACTTAGAACTACAAGAGTAGTGGTTGTGTTGCATCATCTAGGTATAGCATTCAAATATGTTGTGTCTCCAAACAATTATCACCATGATGCCTACATTTATGTTTCTCAGTTGTTGTGTCCTAGGACCCCTTATGACCCTTTATGACCATTTACGATCTCTAAGAATACATCTTAGATATCTTAAAATGTTGTAAAGGGTCATAAGAGGTTCTTAGGAGGGGTCAGATGAGCTTCCACCTTCACGTGGTTGGCCCTGTTAAGTAGAGAATGTTAAACTATTCTCGAAACAAAGAGAAGCTCAATAATTTAAGATGTCAATCCACGTACAACAAATATATATCGATCCATCTCAATGGCTACCAAATCAATAGATCTCTGTCAAGAACCCAGTCGCAAAGAAACACCATAGACCGCACCGCGAACCCACACATCAAATTCAGACCAAAGAAGTCAAGAAGTCGCTCGAATCATATCTGAATGCAATCAGGTCTACATATATCCCAAGAAAACATTAGGAAGAATGCATCTCTGATCGCTGCACTAGCTGCTTGTGTTGGAGCAGTCACTGTCACAAGTCTTGATTTGGTAGGATCCATTCCAAATCCAAGTCTCTAGACTCAACTCAATAATCCACAAGCCGCTACCGAATCTATTGCAAAGTTATCTCCGAATTGTTTTGGAGTAGTTGGTGTCACAAGTCTTGATTCGGTAGGATCCATTCCAAATCCAAGTCTATAGACTTGACTCAATAATCCACGAGCCGCTACTAAATCTACTAAAAAGTTATCTCTGAATGATCCATAACCAAATCATGAGCGGGAACTAGATCTACGAGAACACCGTTATGAATCGATACCAACTCGATCGACAAATATATATATATATATATATATATATATATATATATATATATATATATATATATATATATATATATATATATATATATATATATATATATATATATATTAAAAACTAATTATCGTCGTAACTACGACGGATTAAAAACAATGATGATGGTCCATCATAAACATCTGACATCCATCAGTCGCAATAATAGCATTGCTATCAGAAAACAACCATAAACGACGGATATGCGTTGTAATTGTCTAATGCATGTCCATCGCATGTACAACATAGTCATCATTACAAACCACAAACGATGGATATGCGTCATAAAATTTTGACGGATATCCGTTGCACTAAAATAATTTCCGTCGGTGAACATGTTACAAATGACGGCTACTCGTCAGACGATTCTGACGGGTCACCATCATTTGTTATTTTTTGTGATGTATAGGCATCACAATTGCAAAGGCCACAAATAGGTTCGACGACAGGTTCGCTATGTTGGCACCCTCTTTTTGTGACGACCATGGTTGTTGTAATTATGATGCCTAACAAAACCGTCAGTCTTTCCGACTAAAAATTGTGATGCCGGGTGGTGTTGGTTAATCAATAGTTTACTATCTAAATTCAGACGTTTAGCCATCAGAAAAAGGTCTCAAATGTACTAGTGTAATAAATGTGAAATTTGCAGATGATACATCACTTTTTCTAGGTCTCTCAGAAGATAATTTTGATAATGCCATGGAAAGGATTAGCCTCTTTTGTAGAGCATCAGGCTCAAAAATTTCTCCTCACAAATCCATTGTATTGGGTTGGTCAAATGATCCACCTGGATGGCTAATTGATAAAAGGTGGTAGTGGGTTGGACCCAATAATATTGTCAGGTACCTTAGTGTTCCCTTCTCTGTAGAACCCAATCTTTGCAATATGTGGGAGTGGATCTATGAAAAGATTAATAAGAAAAATTTTAAGTGGCAGACCCAATCTTTGTCTATTGTTGACAGGTTTCAAAAAGTACTCTCATCTCACCACATCTATTATGCTTCAGCATGGATGTTTGCAAACTCTCAAGTGAACATACTAGAAAATATCCTTAGGGACTTTCTATGGTCTGATGGGAAAGGAAATAGGAAAAGACATTATGTAAAATGGGAGTGGTGTTGTCAAGAAAAAAGTCAGGGAGGATTGGGGTTGAAAGATATTAAAATTCATGGCTCTACTCTTGTAGCTAAATGGGTTCTTAAAGCGTTATGGGGTAATGAGCCTTGGAAGATTCTTATAACAAATAATATTGAAAGGTCAGTCATCAAGAAGGAGAAACAGTGGAAGAATGTCTCAATCCGTGACATAGTCATGGGTGAGTACAAAATGAAAGTGTATGGCTCTAAAAAATTTCAAGCTTTTTGGAAAGCTTGGGTCCAAGTGAGGCAGTTTAGTCTAGAGAGGGGAGCTGTAGGTGGTCCTCCCTATTTTGTTGTTAGGGACAGATCTATTTGGTGGGGGTTGTGCTTTAATGGTAAACCTTTGGCTCTCACTCAGAGCTATTCTACAAAACTATGGAACTTGAAAGGGATCTCTGTGATACAGGATGTCTTGGATGATGGGAAATTAGGGTCGGGGACTTTGTCAGGTCTAAATTTAGTATTCCTAATAATCAAAAGAAAACATATACTCTCATCAAGAAAGTAGTCAATGGAAACCTTAAAGGTGACATAATTGATTCTACAACATTCCTTAATAATTGTAAATGGACTGATGGGACTTTAATCTCAGAGACAACTACTAAGTAGCTTTACCACATTATGAAGAAGGAATCCTCTCTAGTCACACGTGTGTCTTAGTGTTGGGGGCAGATTAATCCCTTTTCTAGTTGGTTTTTTTTCTTTGATTATTTTTGGAAAGGCAAAGTTGAACCCAAAAAGATTTGTTTCAAGTGGCTTCTCCTGATTAAAAAGCTTGTTGTTGGTCATGTTTTGTCTTCTATTGGTCTTGCTCCTATTTTGTGCAGTTTGTGCAACTCTGTTGAAACTTTTGAACATTTATTTTTTGAATGTCTTTATGCACACAAGATCTGGTCTATTTTTCTTAGTTCACCTTGTCTTTGGAATTGTAATTCTACTATCTCCTGGAGTGAAATCCTTGTTGGCTATGTTGAAAAGTTTGATTCTAAACTTAATAATTTGTGGTTTACACTTACAATTGAAGTTCTTTGGACTCTTTGGAAGGACAGGAACAGAGAGGTTTTTCAGATGGAGAGAAGGAAGCTTACTGAGTTTAATCTTAAACTCACACATTTTAATATTATGACACAAGTTTCTTTGGTGCTCAACATCACGAAGAGTAAATTCATGAAGCTAGTACAGGAGGGTAGTCTTTTAATAAAAAAAGATGAAGTACAGGCCGCACATTATGTTGTTGAATATTAGAGCTTTCTTTCCCCTATGGAGTTGGAGGATCTGAACAACCTTCTACAAAACTGCCATGTAGATACCAGGGATCGGGTGGATGCCTCTGCTGCTCCTAATGTCCAAGGGGGGCTAACACAATTGTAAGCAACTTACAGTCATGAGCAGAAAAATACTCAAAGTGGAATTCCATGGGGTCCAAGAGACATAGCCAGCCAAAATGATGGTTGGGAATAGTCAACAGTTTGATATCATAGTGCCTCCTTTTGTAAACCCGATAAAAAAAATGATACTATGCTAAGTTAGCCTTGTAATTTGAATAGTATAGTCATTTTAAGTTGTTAATTCCACCCCCAATTTTGTAACTGTATATGTATATGGGGGTTGTGAATAGTATCTTTTTTCAAACTCTGGACTCTGTTCCTTACTTTTAAATGTTGATCAACTATCTTAATAGAAAAAATAATAACATTAATGTATTTTTTAAATTATTTTTAATTAATTAACATTGTAGGAATAAAAATAAGTTAAAAAAAAATTATTATTATAGATTTTATACTAGCATAGCATTCTTGTCTAAAAATCTTCAATGTGTACTCTCTTTTAATCTTAATCTTTTTAAAAATATATTAAAAACATTAGAAAGAGTTAAAAGTCAAGCAACAAGGGATCCATTGAACACAAATATTTACCATGAATCTCAATTAAAGTGAATGAATGGAAATATAGATTCAACCAAAGTAATGAGGAGATGATATTGGCCTCATCCTTTATATACCTTGAAATATTTATGACATATATCATAATCAAAGAATATTCCATCACCTTCACTAATTGCACTTAAAACCAATTGAATGACGTTGACCAAAAAACAACAAAAAAATATTCCATCCCCTTCATTAATTGTACCTAAACACTTGAATTACAATCCTTTTGATAAGTGTATATTTGATAAGAATATTTTTTACTATAAGCCAATTATGTAAGAAAAAATGTCCTGATTAATCTTAGTGTACCTTAGCTTCAGCTGGAGAGACCCTTGAGTTGAAGAGTTCTTTGAGTGTGAGTATAAACCATCCACAATGGAAGAGAAGAAATGTTAGGAGGAGGAGGAGCAATTGCTTCATTGAAGTTTGTAGTTAATGGAAAAGAAGTAGAAGTGCAAAAACCAAATCCTTAGTGCATACTAGGGGACTTTATGAGGGATGAGATGGGTTTGAAAGGGTTGAAAATGCCTTGCAAGGAAGGAGGATGTGGGGCCTACACTATCATAATATCTGATTCTCAAGGTGACCGCGACTCTGTGAATTCATGCCTTAGGCCTCTCTGCTTTGTCGATGCAATGTTAGTGACCACCATTGAAGGGATGGGGAGTATCAAAATGGGTCTTTCTCCTCTTCAGAACACCCTTCCATCTTGCCAATTTGCTATAAAAATTTGTCCACCAAAGAACTCCAAAAAGAGCCAGGAGGCTCTAAACAAAGAGCAAGACCCATATAGGATTCATGTAAAGACTCCATCTCACACTCCAAGATCTTAAATTTTAGTTGTCTTTATTTAGGGACATTAAAAAAGAACACATAACTTTTCCCCCTGTTAATGAGCTGTCCAAAAGCTATCCCATAGCTTTCCAAGGCCTTCTTAATGTTTTGACACTTTTAACAGAGGCTTCCCCTATCACTACAGAGTCATCAACAAATTTCTAGTGTGAACAAACCTGATTAGCTAAGGCGGGATACAATCCCATGAAATCGCCTTTCTGAACCATGTTCTCAATGAATCTTCCCAAGAATTCAGCCATGATAACAAACAGGACAAGAGATAAAGGATCACCCTGCCTCAATCCTCTTGAAGATTTTAAAAAAGGATTGGGAGACCCATTAACCAAAACATAGAAAGTAGCCGACGAAATGAGTTGATGAAAAAGTTCTATACTTCTATTATTAAAACCAAAGGCCTGAAGCACATACCTCAAAAAAGACCCAGTCTATCCTATCATATACTTTGGACAAATCCAGTTTCATAAGAAATCCCTCCTTTTTTTGGACATGACAAGAGAATGAACATTTTCATGAACAAAAATTATGGAGTCCAGAATTTGCCTCCTAGGGACAAATCCGTTATGTTGCCAAGAAATAATAGAAGGAAAGATAGAAAGAATCCTAGTGGTCAACACTTTAGACATAATCTTATAGGCAGAGTTACATAAGCTTATCGATCTAAACTAATATAATTTATTAGCCCCTTGTTTCTTGGGGACAAGAGCAATGAAAGTCTTGTTCATTTCTTTTAAAAGTTTCTTGGAACCGAAAAATTCCTTCATAACATTGGTGACATAATTCTCAATGATATGCCAGAACTTTTGGAAAAAACAAAGGGAAACCCGTTTGGGCCACGAGATTTATCCCCTTCAAAAGAAAAGACAACCCCTTTAATTTATACATTAGAGGGTATAGCAGTGAAAAGAGCATTCTAATCCTCACTCAAAATAGAAGGAATACAATCCAAGAATCCCTTTGAGCTTCCTTATCCAAGTGATGATCCTATTTGAGTAAATGCTGGAAAAAGTTTTTAGCCTCCATCCTGATTAAATCTTCATCTTTAGAAACTAGTTCCATTTATCACCAATCTAGAAATTCTATTCGCCATCCTATGCTGGAGAGTAGTCATGAATTATTTTTTAGATTTCTTGTCCCCTTCTTTCAAGAAGACCTTTCGAGACCTCTGTCTCCAAAAGGTCTCTTCTTTAGAAATGATGTCATGATACTCCACTAACTTCTCATTTTTCTTCTCTCTGGAAATCTTTCATAACCTTCCAATTAAATGTTGTCCTGAATAGCCTTTAGTTCTATACTAATATTAGTCTTAGAGGAAAAGATATTGCCAAAAGTTTCCTTGTTCCATTTTTTTAATATTATCCTTCACGTGTTTTAATTTTTTAGCAATAATGAACATGGTTGTCCCTTCAATCCTAATCTTCCACCATTCCTCCATTTTCTATTCCAGATGTGGATGCAAGGTCCACATCTTCTCAAACCTATAAGGAAAATTCCTTTTCATAGATACAAAATCATCCAAAAAGTAATAGGGTGGTGATTTGATCCAACCCTCACATGAGTGGGCAAAGATAAAAAATAGTGCAAAAACCATTCATTACTCACCAAGGCTCTGTCAAGTCTCACCTGAATCAGATCCTTTCTACTCCTTCTATTGGTCCAAGTGTAATTAATTCACGTAAATCAACATCATGGAGGGCATGCTTATCAATGAAATCCATCAAGTCCATTCTACTATCTATGTTCGATTGACTTCCCCCCATTTTTCATTTTCCTTCAAAGGCATGTTAAAATCTCCCATGACAATCCATACTTCAGAATCAAAACTTCTCTGAAGATTAGAAACATTTTTCCAAAAAAATATTTTCTAGATTTGGTATTTAGAGCATAGATATTGGGTCAAAACCCAAGAATTTCCATCGTTGATGTGACTAAATTTGAAATAGGCCAAATTATTTCCCTAGTAGATAACATCACCTTTAATATTATCACAGTTCCAGACGGTAGCAATACCCCCCGAAGCCCCTTCAAAGTCACCCCCATAGATTTTTACCATTTCTAAAGAACCTTAAGCTTTCAACTTTCTCCTTAGGCATTTAGTTTCTTGAATCAGAAAGATACCAGGCATATTAATCTCTAATCATATTCCTAACAAGATCTTGCTTATGAGGATTGTTTAATTTTCTAATATTGTAAGAGATGATTTTCATACCTTAATAAAAGATCCTGTCTCTAGGATGGTCTTCTGGCTTCCATCTGCTATATTCTTATTAGCCTCCATGGCTCTCTTTCTTTGATTAGATGGTCTTCTTGGAGAAGGATGCACCCCTCCACATCCCTAGTTTTGCTGCTCCTTGTATTTCTAACAAGCATATTATTCTTTTTCTTATTATTTCTTAGGAATTTCTATATCCTTAGAGGCTATAGAACCATCATCTTGCCCACTCTCACACCCCCTGTAAGGCATGATTAATAGCTTCAACATCCCCCCCATCTCAGATTTTGGATCTCAGCACAAAGTACTCCTCACCACCACTGGAGAGCTCTGTGATAAATCTAATAATCCTTGACCAAAACTATACATTGTTGAGCATCCTAAAACTCACTCGCTTCCATAGATCTTTCTCAAGGCAAAGGAGACACTGAATCCAAGATCAACTCAGACATACTAGGCCACCACTCCCTTCATCAAGCTCAAACCTAGACTACCATTCAAACTAGAAGTCCTCCTTATTTTTGCTCACCTCTTCCTCATCGAAGGTGTCTTTCACCAAAAAATTACGAGTTCTTACATTTTCCCCCTGTGTTGAACTAAACACCCGATCCTGATTTCCTCACACTATCCTTGCGGGGAACCATTGCTTTCCCTCATTTCCACCCTTAATGTTAGTACTATTCTTTTTGTCTTCTACTACGTCTGAGTTCGAAATATCCACCCCACTTCTTCATCTTCCTCTGAACAAACTTGCTTGGCATTTTGTCGCCCAATGACCAGCTTTCTTACAATGAAG
Source organism: Chamaecyparis obtusa (assembly GCA_027943335.1). Taxonomy (NCBI): domain Eukaryota; kingdom Viridiplantae; phylum Streptophyta; class Pinopsida; order Cupressales; family Cupressaceae; genus Chamaecyparis; species Chamaecyparis obtusa. The sequence goes on from BSBK01000591.1 coordinate 1,882,964, forward strand.
AAAGAAAAAGGAATCGATTCCATATTCAATCTTCTGCTTCCAGGATCCCAGCTTAGATTGAATGGTAATAAAATCAAGCATATCAACATCCTGAATCACACTGACACAGATTCTTGCATAAGTTAACCGTCTCCTAGAAGCCATAACAAGGTCAATAGATAACAGCTCACCAAATGAATTGGCAATCCCAGAGAAAACATCCTCCACCCAATACTCCAGAGGAAGGCTTGAAAGTTTAATCCAGACTGGACCTGGACCACTGACTCATCCTAAAAACTAAGATTAGGATACCATTTATGAAGTATCAAAGTGTTTTTATACCAATCGTCCAGGCCCCATTACATTAAATACTCTTGCGATCCTCTTCACAAGAAAAGAAGAAAGACAAACATCCCTTAGTCATGGCCACTACATCAACTTGTCCTTTTAAAGCCCATTTCTTCTTAACATAGGCACATTCCACCTCAATGTTTGACCTAACACCCAAGAATCTGCCCACAAGAGAGTTTTCCATCCTAGCAATATCAGATCTATGATCTGATCTGGGACAAAAATGGCAAAACTCCCTTGAGTCGGATTAGAAATGTTCTTAACATGTGGTAAAGACGACTCACCCATGGGTTTAACACTGAAAAGGGATGACTACTTTTTTGCACAAACTTGAAGAGATTCAAATAATCACATGTTCCCTAGCCCCCTTGGGTCCCTAGGCGCCAAACTAGCATCAGATTTTTACCATGCTCCCTATTTCCTTCAGTCCTCTCCAAGATGCCTTCTCACAACAGAAGGACCCACATCTTCCCTTGCTGCAACCATTCCCGCCCAAATCAAAACTGAAGTTTGAATTGGGCACCTCCTGCTTCCTACTCCTCCTTGCTCCTCCATTACCTTCTATTGTGCTAATATTTGTTATGTGTTGTTTCCTTATTAAAACAACACATTTATATTAGGATATAGAAAACCAATCAAAAACTAAGTATTTAGATTGTAAGAAAATTGTTTGACAAAATTTCCATGAGTCAAGTTAAAAAAATTGATTAGATCAAGGGGGTGTCTTACAAAAATCTACCACCACCACATAGAAAAGTTCAATGGATCCTAAATTAATTTTAAATGCGATTGACGCCCTTTAATTTTTTTTCATAGAATTGATCTCAAACTCAGAAATCAACTTGACAATGATGTACTAACCAATCAACTATACTACTCCTTGTAAAAAAATATAAAACCTATTCGCTGATTTGTTGCATGCCCAAAATTATGCAAATTTTGTATATATACATATACACACACATGTTAATTTGTTGCATGCCTAAAAACATGCAATTGCTAATATATATATAAGCAACTTTTGGACATGCAACAAATTAGCATATATATATATATATATATATATACACATATATATATATATATATACATATATATATATATACATATATATATATACATAGATATCTATATATATACATATATATACGTATACATATACATATATACATATATACATATATATATATATACATATATATATATATATATACATATATATATATAATACTATATATATATATACATATATATATACATATATCACACATACACACACACACACACACACACACACACACACCACACATATATATATCTATATATATATATATATATATATATATATATATATATATATATATACATATATATATATACATACATACATACATACATATATATATCTATCTACACACACACACACACACATATATATATATATATGTATTATAATACATACATATATATACACATATATATGTATACACACACACACACACACACACATATATATATACATACATACATACATATACATACATATGTATGTATGCATACATTTACATATGTATGTATACATA
>BSBK01000592.1:0-140894 GCA_027943335.1 Chamaecyparis obtusa
CTGATAAATACAAAATATAGAGGGATCACGGGTCGAAAGCAATGGAGTTTTTCGCCGAAATGATACCAATGACAGAAATGCCCAAAAAGATGAGGAACGTAAAAAGAAATAAGGAATTCATGGAATAATAACATCAAGCAACACAGAGACATCACAGGGAAATTTCAAATGTTTAAAGACATAATTGTCATGGTTCATTAATCTTTTGACTGTTCACACAGTTGAATTTTCTGGTCGCAAAGAATAAACTGTGTGACACAAGAACTGTAGAAATTTTTGACAATGTTTTGACATTTTGATAATTAAATGAGATAAGTCTTGAACAAATAAGATATAAGTTAAATAATATTTTTGCAATCTCCTGTACTTTTAGGATATAAGTTAAATAATTTCCATATTCTACAATGCATTTGCTATATTACGACGACATAGTTGTGTTACCTGTTTAAACTGCAATCACCATTTTAAGATTCCTAGCCATGAAGAAGCAGCCATCGCGTTTCTTGGAAAGAATCTGCGAAAGAATCCAAGTAGCAGTGCAAAATGAAGGGTCGCAAAAGTGGAATGAGGAGCACACGAATATAAAATCAGACTTAAGCACAAAAAGATGCGTACGCTTGGAATGGAAGGATGAATCTGGGCAAGGCCTGAAATGAAAGGATGAAACAACAACAAGAAGAAGAAATAGTGGAGGCAGAACAAGAAAATGTACCTGATGCGCACCCTTTGTATTGAGGCTTTCACAGGGTGACTGTTGTATCTTAGCAATCCAGTGATCTTAGCAATGGTGAAGACGAAGAAATCAGAAGAAATCTTAGCCCCTGTTACAATTGCAGGCTGGGTGCAGACCGTCATCTTAGAAATGGTGAGAAATCTTAGCCCCTGTTACAATTTCTTTCCTCCGAATCAATCAGAACACGAAAAAATTGAACGACAAACAAAAACTAAACAAATACAATCTGCCCTGCTTTGCTCATGAATTCCCCATAAATAGATCAGATGAAATCGAGTTTTTTACTCAACGGTAATATTGTTTTAAAAAAATGCAAGCCGTTTTTTCTTTTCTTTTTCCGAACGGTAATATTAAAAAAAAACAAAAAACAAAATAAAAGCAGACCGTTATATAAAAGGTATTTGAGTTCCAGCGTGGAAACTTGAAAGAGAATTATTATAATCATTGAATGACTTCATGTTTGTAATTTATATATAAATTTTATTTGTTTTAATTTTTATTGTATAAAAAAAGTATTTAGTAATAATTTTCAATTAGATAATATTTATTAGTAATTTATAAAAATAAATATTTAAAAATAAAATACTTTTAAGATCGAGCTTTTATTTCCTAACAGTAATATAAAAGTGAACGTGTGTGATATCTCTTTTTATTATGATTTGATTGATGTCAATCATGTTCTCCATTCATTTGATGGACAAAATTAAATAGAGTTGTCAAGATAAACAAACAAAATTAATTTTATAGTCTATTTAAAATGTGTGTGTGTGTGCACATATCTCCATCTCTCTAAAATTCTCTCATTATCTATAACATCCCTCTCTATTTTATCACTTCCATTACCTTTTTCTAACAACACAAATATCGAGAGAGAGATTTGCACAGTGGCACGAATTATTTTTCTCTTTGTTTAAAAAATTGTATGTGAAGGCAAATGGTGTCCAGTCATGCTCCAGGATTTTCGCTACCAGAGAAGGATGGCGATCCCATCTGAGGGCCTCCATAGAAAATTTGTATTGCCCATGCACTTTATTATTCTTTTCTTTGTTCTTAAGCTTCTTGTCGTCTGATATTACAACTGGTTGGCCGCCCCAAGTCTCGAACCTCGGTCTCTCAAAAAATAGCTTAGCAAATAGAAAAACAACCACAACAAAAATAGAAAGGTGACGATGGCCAATACAATGGCTAAGACCATTTTCCATCTATGCATGTGTTCATAAACTAAAATAAAATAAGAGATATTCATAAATAAGACAACTGACCAGAATAGTAGATTAAAAAAACATTGATTAATAATTTGGTACTTGGATCCCCTTCTCATTAATTAGAGATACCAAGTGTTGTATGAGAGCTCTGGATTCATTCAGTGGTCTCGAGAAGCATATGTGATTTCCCTGAGAGCCTCTTTGACTATGCCATTACACATACGAAAGATTTTAAAAGAAACAACCTAGAATTCTCTTTTAAGACAGACTAATGGCGAGTCAGATTAGAAGGCAGGGGCAACAAATATTCAAAGAAAAGCTTCTAAAACTACAAACCATCAAATTTAGGGTTTTTAATACTCAAATAATTTTTTGCTAATAGGTAACTAGAGCTCATTCATTTACATTGTAGAAGAGTCATTAAAACCCCCAAATCTAAATTCTCTTCTAGTAAATTTTTGCGCCAAACAAGGGCATCATAAAAACAATAAATGTGGATTCATATTTTTGTTGATACATATCCTAGAAATACAACTTTGTTCATTTCCTCTTCATATATAATTTACGTATATATATCGAGAGCTCTATCTCTTGCCTTGACATTTCTTCTCTTCCATGGCGAACAAAGCAATTTTAGGAGTTTTCAGCTCCCCTGGGCTTAACAATGGGGCAAACAGATCTGACATAAAAGGCAAGTGGTATATACTCGTCCTTTGCACAACCATTGTCAAAATTAAGTGCATAATTAATAGTATCATATTGAAACCGCACAAATTTGGTCTGATTATTGGTGTAATTGGCCGAACTGTTATTTTTCTTTAGTTTTCCCAATAAATTTCTCCCTTTCTAAGCACAAGTAGAAGTTGCAAGTCTTTTACATGCAAGCGAGACCATTCTCTTCCCCACCGTGTGGATCTCCTCAATGTATCACTAAGAAATCATCGATAGCGTCACAACAGAAGTAGAGAAGATCAATGGTGAAATTTTTGTTAGTTGAGGGGATCCCTAGGTGTCAGGAGGGTAACCCCAGAAAGATAAAAAATGGTGCCGCTAGAAGTTTCCAGAATGAAGATAGTTTTATTTTTTAATTTTTGAATTGAAAAAAAAATTAAACCCCAGCAAAATTGGTTCTGGCGAATCACAAAATAGAAATTAATGTGTAGAAATATATTTTAAAAATAAAACACTTTAAAACTTTAGAATGTTAGATTTTTTTATTGTAAAAAATAATATATAAGAACTAATGAAAATATTAGTTCCATGCCTTATATAGGGAGGGACTAATAATGAAAACATTAGTTCCTTGCCTTATATATAGGCAAGGACTAACAAAATTGAGACTATTATATAAAAGGTATCTGAGTTCCAGGCTGGAAACTTGAAAGAGAATATGTGTTCATTTGTCTGTCTTTTCATGCTTCTATATGAATTACTATAATCATTTGAATGTGACGTAGTTATATGTCTCATGTTTGTAACACACACACACACACCACACACACACACACACACACATATATATATATTTATTTATTTATTTCATTTCATTTTATTTTTTGTTGTATAAAAAAATATTTAGTAATAATTTTCATTTAGATAATATTTATTAGTAATTCATAAAAATATTTATATTTAAAAATATTAAAAATTTAAACACTTAATAATAAAATTTTGAGTACAATATCTCAAATGAAATGCAAACAAACAATAAATTATTTTTCTTCTAATCTCTATGTTAGATGAAAAATAAGCAAACAAAATTACATGTTTTAACTAGCTAGCTATATTCATCTCAAGAACTAATCTTGAATGAGTATGAAAGAAATCAAATATTTTAGAAACACTCTTTTAAGAGATTGTTTAAATGGTAAGTTTTCTAAGTATCATGAATGTGATAAACATAAAAGTCAAATTATATTCAAATTACATATATGAAAATATATGTGTGGGTAGTTGATTGTTGGAAAACGAGCCTACAAATGTGATATGTGAACTTGATTCATTAGAGATGAATTCAAGGTAGAGGGACCAAATGGATGGATGTCATCAATAGGACATACGTAAGAAGGCAGACCCTCCTTTTGGTAGGTGGATCGACAAGGAATTGAGGAGCATAATAATTGGTGGGGTTCTAAGGAAAAGTGTGTGTTTGCAATGAAAATATTGAAGTTATTACATTAATATGAAGTTAGGGATATGGCTAATCAACCCTATCCCAAAAATTAATTTAAATAAAATTTTACATGAAGCATGTGCCTTGAGGGCAAGATTATGTATAATATTTATTAGGTGTGGATGAATAAGATAATGAAGGAATTTCAAGAAGGTTGCACAAGATAAGGTTTGAATTGTAGTCCTACCATTTATTTTCTTTGTTACTCTCTATGCTAGTCGCAGTGCAAGTTAGAGTTGTTGAGGAGGGATCTAGGAGGTTGTGGGGTGTATGAAGGGAAATCTGTGGGGGTTTTCTTTGTATTCAAAGTGTCATCTTTGTGTGACACCACAACAGATGGAGCTATTTTTTTTCTACAAGGTGTGGGGCAGGTTTTATCAAGTCCTCTAGCTATGACAGAGGGCTTACCCTCTCAAGAGAGTCCTTATTTTTGAGATGTGGTGTTAAGATTTCATCAACACTCTACAAGGGTATGATGTTGGAGAAATTTTTTTGAAAAAGACTTTTCATGTGGAGGGATACATGAAGAGCGTAAATTCTAAGGTCCAAAAAGTTAATGGTTTCTTGGAAAGAAGCCAATACAAACTAATTTTAGTGATTCAACTAGATTTTGATGTGAAGGTTGTAATTTGCCTAAGGAATCATGCTTTAATTTGCAAGTTCTTGGAAATTCTCTCTTCTTTTCCCTTTCTACAGTTGCCCAGGTTCATTGGACTTAGAATCCTGAAAGGGATTTAGAGATCATGATATCAACCAATGGCTACTTCACAATGGTTTTCTCTTTTCTAGTAGATCATAATAAGGCCTTTGAAGTTGATCCTTATTTTCACGATCAAGTGGATCTATGCATCAAGTTGTGGAACAAAGGATTTTATCTAATTGGGGAACTCCCATCTAGGGTCCCAATGTGGGAAAGAATTCATTGGCTCTTGTTGGAGTTCTAGCAAAAGGATATCATGCATATGATAGCATAAATTTTGTGAAATTTGGTGGGTCCATCATTGTAGACGATGAATAAAATGACCATTTATTGACCTCATATCTATGTTGAACTTGATTTGAATAAACTATTACAAAATAGAATTGAAATTTGGGTTGGATCCACCTCATGGGTGCAACATCTTGATTGTGAATATCTACCTTTCTCATGTCATATATGTCATGAGTATGGACATCTGCAGAAAAAATGTGTGAAATCTAGTTCTATAGGGACTCCTTCAAGAGATGTTCCATCCAATAAAGCCCCTCATGTGCAACCAATGAAGGATAAAGGATAGACACAAGTGACATAAGGAGAAAATGATAAATAAGGGTTTATTCCAAGATTCAAATAGGAATAGAGGGTAGAAGAGAACACTCAAGGAAAAGTAGTCTGAGAGGATTGCTAATTGCTTTGACGCCCTAGAAAATTTGATAAAAAATTGATGAACCCAAAATGTATGCATGCAAGTACCAAGCTATTAGAATTAGAATAGATGGAGGTTGGGGTGGTTGAGAATCAAATTAAATTTCAAAGGGAGGACATGGTGGCTCAAAAAGAAATTGATCAGCTAATGGATGACCTGTGTGACTTGGGTCCATAAAAAAAAAAGGAAACACTCAAGGATATGATCCCTACCTCTTTAAGTGAGTGCCACTAACCTAAGTGATAATACTAAAACACAACCCATTCTTGGTTTGAAACAAAATAATTTCAAAATGAATATCGTAGAGAAGTCTACTAAGATTGGAAGAAAGAAAGATCAAGTGAATAATAAATTGATGAAGGATAATTTACTGGAATCATGGTTTGTTTAGACCATTGATTCTCACTTTTCCAACTCTTAGAGATGAAAATTTTATCATGAATGCAAGGGGCTGAACAACATTCCTAGAAAAATGGTTGTTAGGGAATTTACTAGAGATCATTCTCCAAATGTGATCATTATTCAAGATTTTAAGTTATTTGTGGAAGGCATGGCTAACATTGCTCCCAAGCTCTGGTGGACGGTTAACTAAAAGTTAATTGGTCTCTAAGAAAATGCTAAAGGGATTTCCCACCTATGGGATCTTCATAATCTCATTCCTTGTAGGTGAATTTGTAATAGGTATTCTCTTTCAATGATAACTTCTAGTTTTGACACTAGAGAAATACTCTTGTTTACCAATGTTTATTCTCCAACTAACTTTGTTTGAAAGCCTAGATTTATGAATCACATTATATATGTGAATTCTTTTAATTCTCTTTGGCCTTGGATTTTGGTGGGAGATTTTAATGCAATCACTATTTTGGAGGAGAAAATAGGAGGAATTGAACTTGGCTTGATTCATCCTCATATTTTCTTAAAGAGAATATTCTCCTTATGCATTTGGTTAATATTAAGTCATGGAACTATGGGTTCACTTGGTGCAGTAGGGGGTGTAGAGAAGATTTAATTTTTGATATTATGTTTATTTTATCATTAATGTCAAACTGATCCATCCAACATTGTCTAGATGCTTCAAGATTTGGTTCTGGATTATTTTGTGGTAAACAAGTGTCCAATGTTTATGATTTGAAGCAATCTGTTCTTGTTTTCGAAGTCTCGGGAAAATGTTTTGGGTACAGAAGGGACACAGCGGCTTGGTTTTTTTGGTTCAGACCTAACTTGAGGGTAATCATTACCATTTCCATTTTATATATTTTGTTTGGGACAAAGTTTTTGGTCGCAACCTATTTGTTGCTTCTGGATATTCCTGATGGAATAGCTATGCATGATATAATCTTTTGTAGGATGATTAGTATTTTGGATTATAGTTGCAATCAGCAGAATTACATGCACTAGCTATTTTGGCTGACATGTATTGATTTAAATGCCACTTCACATTTTACTATACTTAAAAGGCCAACTCGGTCTTTTTTTAAAGGAAAAAGGTTTTAGCTGACTCAATCATATTTTTGGAAAGAAAAAAAATTGTATATATTTGGGTTATGGTTGGAAAAGTATTTTTACTAAGTATTATTTTTGAATGAAAAAGGAAGATTGTAGAATATCCAAATTTTTTAGATACAAGTTGAATCAATACCCAGTTCAGAGTGTAGTATACCTAGATGAGTTATTCAGTCTAGTTCAAATTACTCTATACTATGTTTAAAATATATAGAAGGATTAAGTTCTAATATATTTACCAATATATTATCTCTATTGTAGTCATGTATTTTACTCAACTGGTGGCTTTGTCCAATGAGATGATTACTATTTCTGGGGAAAAGTACAAACCTGTGTTACACGTTTATGAAGGAAAAGGTTAACAACACCAAAACTGTTCAACTTCAATGACATAAAAGTGGCATTTGTGCTTGAAATTTGAAGATGATGTAAATTAATGAAATGTGTAAAATTGGATGAATTTTATGGCTATTATTTAAAAAAAAAATTTGAACAATAATTGATGTAGTTTTTAAATTTTTGAAATTCATTTTTCAATTGCTGAAAAATGTTGAAAATCAAGGGTCTAGTTCCCGCAAAAAACTATATGTAAATAATATTTTTTTCCTCTGATTTCAAAATATATTTTAGATTAAATGTATAGCCAGTGCATAAAAAAGGAAATATTGGTTTCGGATATATATTTTCTCTATTATATCTATTCAAAGTCAAACTTACCTGAAATCGCCATTTTTTGTCTCCCGCCATACTTTCCCTATCAAATATAAACCATTCAGAAAAAAAAATATTCTTGAAGTAGACTCTCTCCTCTAGAGTTAAATCTTATTTTTAAATTTTTCTGATGTGATTTACTATTTTTATTCTTTTTTCGAAGTAGCATCTTCTTGAATGTTAAAATACCTAATTGTTGTATTTTGAAATTATAATATATTAGATCTAATGAAAATATTATAAAACTTATATGACAATAATCTTGACTCCAAGCTCTACAAAGGGGTATTTTTATTTTTAAATAAAGTTGAGTTTCGATGGAGAAATCAGTTGTAGAAGTGAGAAATTCCTCAATTCTACAAATTTTGCTTATTTGGATTCCACATGGGATGCCACATAAGTAGTTTCAGTCATACATTATCTGATTGAAAGTACCTTCAGCTAGAAACCCATTGGTTGTCCTCTACTACGACACAACTTTGTACTTTTACCCTTCCATTGTTACACTAGAATTTTCCACACTGCTATATTCTTAATGATTACAGTAAAAGTATTATGTATGTAGTGAGGGCTTACTAAAAAATATGGCCAAACCAATGGGTGATGGCCAAATGTCCTATATCCATCACTATCTTTGGAATGGTTTAGTTTTCCTTTTTGTTCACTACTTTTTTAATCAATAGTAATCTGATTAGTGGGAGGACAATTATAAATATTTTTCACTCACCCAAAATTGTATGGCACTTGTGAAGTCTTCCACTTAGTCGGCAACTTGATCACATTATTCTAACCCCAACATATATAGAATATTGCTTGTAAATTTAAGTTGCATGCCTAGAAAGGAGAAATCATGAAACTGAGTTGTTTCGATGTGATAGGGAGCTCACCTGTCAATCTTGGCTTCTCCCACCACCAAATCTTTCTTATATAGAATTGCATTTGTATTTATCCTATTATTTTTCTCATTGCATGGAACAACTATACTTGGAGAGATTGTTGTGTACACATGCTCTAGTTAATAAGTTAAGCTAGTCTCTTCTGAATATTGGTTGTGTTTGTAATAAAAGTGTTGTGGACAATGAGAATATGGCACAACAATGTTGGTTGAGAAATTAAAACTTTATTATAAAGGAATGCAAGCATTAAATCCATTTGGGTTAAACTTGAATCAAGGAAACTACTATGTGAGTGGTGGTAGGAGGTGGGAAAACTATGGGTGGGCACAATGAAGGCTTGGGGTTTTCACTTGAGAAGGTAAACCAAAAAACCTACCTAAAGTCAATTGCTTCCTCTCAATTGCTCAAAATTGTTTGGAGAGGTACACACATTTAAATTGTACATGTTAATCCAATTTTATGTTACTAGAAATAAGAAATGAGAAATGAGATTTTCAGAAGTTGCGTATAAGAAAATATGTATGTATAATTTTATTCTACAAAAATTATATAAATTTTTAAAATATATAAACAATTTATTCCAGATATATATATTCCATGTCAATCTACATTTAAAATATACTTAAATTCTTAAAATAGAATTTAGAATAAAATAAAAATTTAAAATTTATAAGAATTCAAAGATATGTCAAATTTTAATTATATTTTTATAAATAAAATTTATTTTTTAAAATTAATGTAAAAGATAATTTAATTAATGATCTAGAATCAAATATGACCCAAAAAGTCATCTAACCAATGGGAGATATAATCAATAAAGTTGTAGACGTGTAATCTATATTTTCTATGTTTAAATCAAGAAACTTAGTTTAAATTAAAATATTGAGATATTCCATACAAACAATGATTAGTTGGAAGATACTTTGTGCATGAAATGCGATCTGGTAGTATAACTCTACATTTAACCAATAAAAAATACAATTATGTAATGTCTTATAATCTGTCAATTTGCAGTAAAAAATAATTACTTGCACCAATTGACATTTAATAACAGTGAAAATCACACTTGTTAACTTTTTAAATGTTAAAATCAATACAACTAGCTCCATACTCTTTCAAAATTTTCATTTAATATTTTATCACGTATTCTTGGCATCGTCTTTACAACTCTCCTAACATGAGAAATACGTGCAAAATAGGAATCCATAAAAGAATAATAAATCCACTTCAACCTATTCATTGAGTTCAATGCTCTTTCTCTGACTCAAAACATCCAAACAATTTTTCACTTGATTAAAAAGCTTCTCCAATTGAATAGTCTAGTCTCAGATCTTGGATTTGCATGCAATACTATTTCTCTCATAAGTTACCTAGGACTTTCTTCCTTTTGATTCAAAATCCAGAAATATTTTCTCCAACTTTTGATGATCATGGTATTATTAGATACTAGAACAAGATTTATATTCCTGACCAAGCAGGGTTGAGGAAGGTGGTACTTGAGGAGATGCATTGCACTCTATTTGTAGGACATCCATGGGTAACCAAGATGATTGTCGATTTGAGGCCATTGTATTTTTGGACAAGGCTTAAGCATGATGTGATAGCTTACGTGGCTCAATGTTTAAAATGCCAACGAGTCAAGGCCATTGTACTTTTGGCTAGGGTTTAAGCATGATGTGATAACTTACGTAGCCTAATGTTTAGAATGACAATGAGTCAAGGCTAAACATATCCACCTAGCTAGACTTTTATTCCCACATGATATTCTAAAATAGAAATGGAAAGTCATCAGTATGGATTTTGTCCAGGGTTTACCCATGAAACAACACATAAATGATGTCATCTTGGTTGTAGTTGATAAACTAACCAAGGTAGCTCACTTTATTATAGGAAGTTTGAGAGATAGATCTTTGGCCTTAGCCAAGAAGTTTGTGCATGAGATATTCAAATTGCATGATGTGTCAGAGACTATTATTTTTGATAGAGATACATAGATGACATCAAGGTTTCAGATAACCTTGAATGCTTCCTTGGGTATACGATTGAACTTAGCACAACCTGTCACCCTTCGATAGATGGGAAAACAAATAGAGTAAATCAAGTGTTAGAGGATTTACTCTATATGTATTGTATGGATAAGTTGTAGAAGTGGGAAGAGTACCTTCCCTTGGTAGATTTTGCATATAAAAAATCTTACCATGCTTCATTGGGAATAGCACTATTTGTTGCATTATGTGGGTGTACATGTTGCACTCCTATCAGTTGGGATAGAGTTGATGACATAATCGTTATTGGTCCTGATATATTAAGAGAGATGGAGGAACAAATGAATCTAATTCATGGTCAGCTGAAGGAAGTATTTGATCGACATAAGAGTTATGTGGATAACAACCACACTTTCAGACAGTTCCAAGAAGGGGTTAAGGTATTTTTGTGTGTAAGACCTCACAAGAGTTCAATTTATTTTAGAAAGTCTTCCAAACTTGTACCGAGATATGTGGGGCCCTTTAATGTGTTGGAAGTTATCAACCCAGTTTCTTACAAACATTCTCTACCACCCACTGTAGCCTAAATCCATAATGTGTTTTATGTTTCTTTTTTGAAGCCTTATCATCCAAATGCATCGCATATCTTAGATTGATGTGCATTATAGGTTCAAGATCCAAGGGTGGTGCTAGTGTAGCCTAACTGTCTCATTGAACATCGTACCATTTGAGTACATAATAGAGATATGTTGCAGTATAAGTCCAATGGGACTAATTCTCTATTGATAGTGCCACTTGGGAGGATGCATAAGACATGCATAGATAATTTTCGCAATCATTTGCATAGACATTTTATTTGTGTTTCACTTATATTTATGTTGTGTGAGATTGGTGTGAACCTTTTGATGTGCTTTCATAAGACATTGGGTTGATGTCTCTTCCTAGTGGGGAGCAATGCCATGACTCGACTTGGTAGACTACTACTTTTCAATACTTTTTAGTGACCTTGGACTTGTGTTGACAAGGTTAGATACTTCTCAACCTAAATCATTATGCTTCAATGTTATGTTAGACATGTTAGTCATTACCTTATGATTGATTTTGATTTTTATGATATTATGCTATGGTATTATCATATTATGAAGATTATGTAGTTTAGTTAATCACATGCATTCAAATGATAAATGAAGTAAATTGATATAAAATATGATGTTATTCAATTTGATTATGGTTTTTGGACTAACCTATTGATGAGAGAGTAGAAGAGAGAGAGAGAGAGAGAGAGAGAGAGAGAGAATAATATTTAGAGTTTTTCTGAGGTCGGTCATGGAAAAGGGGAGCAAGTACGTGCATAAAGAGAGCTCTAGTTAAGGAGAAACTGAGGATTTCAGGTGCAAAAATCCTTGATGCTCATTCTATTGTTGATTGGTGTACTTCAGCATTGTAATAGGGGGACTCTTGATTCAGCCGTGCATAGATTCTTTTGGTTGGTTGAGTTGGGTACAATAGGAGATAGGTTGGATTGTCAAACTGTGAAAGATTCTTAAAAAATGCATTCATTTCGAAGCTCAGATGCTAGTACATGGACCATTTGGACATGAGAGTTGGCTTTTTATTGTTTGAGTTGCCTTTAGTGTGATTGGGATCAGTGTGAGTCAAGTGAGTGGGTTGATACATGGGTTCCACATTATCTTACTCCTTTATCTCTCATAGTCTTTGTAATAAATGATGACATGGATTGTTCACTTGACTATGACCATCTTTAAGATCTTCTATAGCCAGGATAGATTTTTGCATTGGTTGCACCATAAGGGAATGACCAGAGATCGGATTACTGGTTAGCACGTTGTGTACAAGGAAAGAAGAAACTTGCATGATCGATGACAAATGATGATATGTTCACATATCCAATAGGATCACATGTTGTTGTGGGAACATGGTTGCGCACATATATAATTAGAAATAATGGTGTTCCCGCGTTTGAAGACTATGCAAAGCACAAAACCATTCTCATGTATTCACACCTTTTTATAGCAACCAATGTTAAGTTGTTGAAACATCAAGGAAAACCAAAGATAAAGTAACTTTGGACTATTAGTACTATTGATCATGAAGTAATATTGAATACCCTCAAGCAAAGAGATGACCCTTTAGGCACATTTCAGTAGGTAAGTTTAACTCAAGTTGCAAGGTTTTCCATATTTATTATGATTACATTCAATAAATTAATTGTACTTTTTTTCTTTATTTTTTTGAGCCAATAAACTTGGTTTTGTATGTGGATTGTAAATGCAGTTGGATACATATATGATACATATAGAAGATCGAGGTGTGCATTTGATTAGCCCATCTTTTATAATGGTAAACTTTACTATGCATTGGCTAGTCTTGTTCTTTGGTTCGTTTAGTTACTTATAAATTAATAATCTTTTTCTCAACCTATATAAACTTCTTATATTCTCTATTAAGTTTTCTTCTACCTTCTGAATGTAGGGATTGGGATGTAGATGTCATCGAGTACCATGTGTTAAACTTATACACTTTAGGAGTGGAAAGGACACTTATTTTTTATATATAATTGTGTAATTTGCATATTTAGATGCCAAATTTTGTATATAAAAATAACAATCGAATGTAATGTGCATATTTAGATGCCAAATTTTGTATATAAAAATAACAATTGAATGTAATGTGCATATTTAGATGCTAAATTTTGTATATATAAAAACAAAAATCGAATGTAATGTGCATATTTAGATGCCAAATTTTGTATATGCAAAATTAGATGCAAAATTTGAAATATAAAAGAGCCCATGGGGTTGATTTGCAAATATTAAGAGCCCACATTTGTGTCGTCTTAATGCCATGTAAAGTGCAAAAATTGTGTTTCCTTACTATGAATGTTGTATCCTTATATAATTTGTATCATCCTAATTTTGTATCCTTACATTTGTATTGTCTTAATTCCATGTACATTTGTATCATCAAATGATGTAATAGTTAGAGTCATTGAGCCAAAATTGGTCAAATGTGTCCAAAGTAAAATGGTGATTCCCTAGGGTGAAGGGACAGTGTTTAAGGATTTCCTCCTAGCACCAAATGGACTGTGCCAATAGCTCTTGTTAGGTGGGTAAACACTAGTGACAACCCTATTTTGACCACTCAGTTAGTAGAACGTTCATGACCATGTCATACCAAAGTGTTTCCAAGGCGTACTAAGCACAATTGGGCATCGATCTTTCGAGGATCGTTCCTAGACCCCATGAGAGGTATCAACAAACTGTGAGATTATAAAAGACTATGTTTCTAAGGCCTACAATAGCCTCTCTCCATTTTGGGAGATTCAAATTTGTTTGGATTTGGCATGCCAATCTCGCTTGAGGCCAAAACTTGCAGTGAGGGTCAGTTTAAAGTTGCACCACTAAGTTTCTTCCAAACCGTTCATCTTGGATCCAAATGGACTACGCTATTAGCTTTGGTTGGGCAAGAAAATTCTAGTGACAACCCAATTTTGACCACTGATTCAATAGAACGTTTGTGACCATGCCGGATCGAAGTGTCCTCAAGGTGCACTAAGCACGATTGGGCAGCGATCTTTCAAGGCTTGTATCTTGGACCCCATGAGAGGTATTTGTGAACCGTAAGATGATACATGACCATGTTTTTGAGGCCTAAAATAACCTCTCTCCATTCTAGGAGATTCAATTTTTTTTGAATTTGGCACGCCAGTCTCGCTTGATACCAAAACTTACAGTGAGGGTAAGTTGAATGTTGCACCACTGGGTTTCTTCCAAACTGTTCATCCTGGCACTGAATGGACTATGCCATTAGCTCTAGTTTGGGCAAGTAAATGCTAGTGACAACTCCACTTTGACTACTGATTCAATAGAACGTTCACGACCATGCCAGACCGAAGTGTCCCCAAGGTGCATTAAGCATGATTGGGAAGTGATCTTTTGAGGCTTATGTCTCAAACCCCGTGAGAGGTATTGAAAAACCATGAGATGCTACAGGACCATGTTTCTAAGGCCTACAATAACCTCTCTCCATTCTGGGAGATTCAATTTTTTTTGAATTTGGCATGCCAGTCTCACTTGATTCCAAAACTTGTAGTGAAGGTCAGTTGAAAGTTGCACCACTCAGTTTCTTCCAAACCATTTGTACCGACACCGAATGGACTATGCCATTCTATCTGTTTGGAAAATCTCATTCAAAACATGAATTCAGTAAAACCTTCGCAAACATGCCAGACCAATTTGTTATGAAGGTCCACTAAGCACCATTGTGTATGTTGGCGAGCATTCTGGTGTGTCAAGAGGCAAAGTAAGCCTTTAAATAGATCCTTTGATTGGTGTGTCAAGAGACAAGCATTCTGATATTTTGTATTGATTGATAATCATTTCTAAAGGATCATGCATTGTAAGCCATTAATTGGCAGTACCTAGGGGTCACTAGGGGTGATTAAGTTAATCCTAAGTCAGTTGGATTGATCTAAGGACCTATAAGGTCTATAATGGATATAAAATGGCCAATAGAGTCAATCAAATGATGTAAAAGCACTTGAAGTGCTAAAATATGGAATTTTCATGTATTGGCAAAATAAGCCTATAAGGCTCATATGGGGTTATAGGTTAGTTTTGATTACAAAGGTTTTTTTAAACCTTTTTAAAAGTTATAAGGAGGGGTATTAGATTCAAGTTGTTGAGTTAACAACATTAGTTGTCAACTTAAAAACATCTTTAAATCATACTTTGGTTATGACAGTCGGTTTGGGACTATTACCAAGTCTAGTTAGACACTTAGATAGAGGTTGCAATTGGGTTTTGAAGGAGTTTTGAGTCTTTTTTGTAGGGGTACTATGTGAGTGAATGGAAGATGTCAAGTTGGGAGTGTAAGAAAGGAAAAATGTAAATTTTATACAATTAATAAATAAAGATTCCTTGAGTTGAGACTAACTCCTTGAGTAGATTCCAAGATGCTTGTAGAATCCTCAAGTTGAGTTGGGTTCCATGAGGGGATAGTAGAGGGCTCTACATCAGATTTTCTTGGTTGAGAGCATCAGATACACATGAATACAATGTAGCACATAAATTTTGAATTCACTTAAGTGATGAATTACACATGTAAACACATGTAGCACATAAAGCATACACATAAATTTTCTTAAGTCATGAAGCATACATGTAGCACATAGATTATAAAGCATACCACATGAATTCACTTAAGTCATGCACGTAGCCCATACACATTAATTTAGGTTATGAAGAATGTACTTTAATATACATGAATATACTTAAGACATAAACCGTACACGTGAGTACATACACACAAGCATATTTACATACTAACAATGAATAAATGAACACACAATTTTAACAAATTGGATCGAATATCAAGTTTCATATATATCAAAATGAACAACAATTCTATACATATTTACATGTCAACATATCTAGATACAATGTGGCATACGCCATCTCAAAATGTGTCATATGGCATCTTAAAATAAGAATTTCAACTATAAATACTTCTAGGACATCCTATTCTATTGGTGGATCATCAAATGCAGCCTCTTTGAAGTACTCTTTGGCTCTGATGGATCCTGCATTGAGACACAAAAGTGAAACCCCAAGTCAGGTTACTTAATTTATATGGTTTCTACAAATAAAAACTAAAATTCAGAATCATAGTCAACAATAATAAATAAAATTTAAATGAAAATTGAACTCTCATATAGCTCAACTCTTTGTCTCCTCTCGCGGATGGGAGACCTAATATATGTCCTTGGTAGAGAAGGAACAATGCCACCAATATCGACTCTAACCTTTATATGTTTGCGAACATGAGATTGATCTACGAGTTATACTTTTTAATGTTAAATCCTTGGTAGCAAATATATGTTTACAAAATAGCTGAATTAACATTAAAACTTACCTGTGTTGAACTTTTTTCAAGAAATGTTGGCTAAGTCATCAAGGATACAAACCCTTGGTGTTCTACCTCCCTCAAACTAGGAGTGACCTACAAAAGTCAAACAGATACTTCATACTATCATAACTTGATCATATTATATATACTTGATTTTAAAATACACACAAATAACTTTAGAAATATACATACCATGGGGCTATCACTATGAATTGATATGCCTGTGACTCTATCCCGGTGATAGGGTCTCACAACATCATCAGATACCACTCTCTGTCAAATAAACCATGTAAATTAAAAATGAGTAGGCACAACTTTACATGTATGCATAAACAAACTAAATTACTTAATTACCTTCCCCTTGTCAACACCTAATCCCTGCACCCCCTCACATTGCCCCCTGATGGCAACTAGTGACACTTGCATCAGTATGTAATAAGATGATTGTAAAAATTAGAAAACACATGTAAATATACTATTATAATAATTTAAGGAAACCAATGAGTACATTAAAACATATGTACCATGGAAGTGTCAAGACCAAATGATATGGCCGAAATCATGGACCCCTCCACCTATGCCATCTCCTCCTCTGTCATCAACTGAACATGAATGTAACATATAAAAAAATATAAGTGGGAAATTATTATAAGAAAATTATACTAAAAATATGAATGATAAAAATTAAATACAATGTAAAAAGTGAACTATTTACCCTTACCGTAATAATAGGAGTCCATGGCTCTGTATGCCCCTGATGCACATCTTCATGAGGTGCTTTAGTGCCTATAGTGTGCTGTGTAGAATTGTCCTCCTTGAAGATGTAATTATA
This sequence comes from Chamaecyparis obtusa, assembly GCA_027943335.1. Classification (NCBI taxonomy): domain Eukaryota; kingdom Viridiplantae; phylum Streptophyta; class Pinopsida; order Cupressales; family Cupressaceae; genus Chamaecyparis; species Chamaecyparis obtusa. Next base: position 17,373 of record BSBK01000592.1, read on the forward strand.
TGCATCACTATCATTCAAGGGACCTAAGCACAGATTCTTGCACATAATGCAAGTGTGGGACACACAAACATGTGAGCTTGTGGAGGATGTGGAAGGGCTAGAAGCATTAGGATGAGGAGGAAACAATGTCATGCTCTGCATAACTAGAAGATCAGTCAAGGTTTGAATGGCTCGAATAGTGTGTGAGTAAGCCTCAACAATAATACCAGGATGTTGCACTGTGGGAGGTGGTGAAATCTTGGGAGGGGGGACATATGTGCGGGATTTCACCCAGTGTTCCCATGGCTTATTCTGAGGAGTGCCTAAACCTGCACCCTAGTTCGGTCTCATACTCCAATAATTGACCTTGTGACCGAGCACAAATTCAGCATACAATTTTTTAATAAAATAAAATGGGACATCCAAATTGCTGTGAGATGGTCTATCAAAAACCATCCACCAGGGGTCCCAAAAGTTGTCATGTATTGCACTATTTGTGCACCATTTAGTTGACAACTTGGGTTTTTCAGGGTCCACTTTTAGACCGGTTTTAGGATCCAAAAAAATATTGCATATGTCATGTGTTGTTATGTTTAGGTTCATGACTTGATCATAGTCAAGCCCATTGTCAAACTGGGCATGTATGGAATCACGCCAAAGAAGTGCATCACTATGTTGCTCTATAAGTTTCTCCATATTTTCAATAATTGAGTTCAATGTTGTAAACATGCAGCGTAATGTGGGGATATTAGCATAGGTGGTTTGAAATCCTCTAAGTTGATTTATATTATCTCCTATTAGATCCTCTAAACAATGAGGTTTTGAGACTGGTTCATCTTCTGCAAGTGGGGGATTGTTGGGAGGTGGTTGTGGATTGTTTGCAGGATTATTGGGAGGGTTTTCTGATTCCATGTTTGATTACAATTACAAAACAAATAGATAATTACAATGAATTTAAAAAAACAATACAAAAATTCATTTAAACGGGCTAATTTTTATATAAAAAACTACAAATTTTAATCAAAACACAATAAAAATAATAAAAACAATAAAAAATTAAAGATAGAACTTACCTTAAGATTCAAGAAAAATCGGATAGGAGATAAAACCAGATATCCGAAAGCCCTAGCCGTGTTCAAGGTTTTCACAGTTAAAATATTGAAAGCAACTGGGCTATGTAAATATATAATTACTGGCAAAAATTGGATATCAGATTTTATCGGATCTCTGATATTATCAGATATCCGATTAGGCCTGTGCTTTGGATTTTGGCTTGGCCAGGTGTACTGACACCCAGGCCTACTAAAAAGTCAACAAATGGATTTGTGCACTTTTGGACGAGTGAAAAGTTTATTTTTTCACATCACCACTTTTTGGCATACCATGATCCTGCACATACCTTGATGAATGCAATTTTTACCATAACACTAACCTTTACCATAACCCTACCACTAACTTTAACCATAATATTAGAACTAACCATAACAGTAACACTAACCATAACAATAACCCTGATGCCATTAATTTAAAAAATAAAAAACATAAAATATCTTCCATGTTGTGCCATGACTTCTACTAGCTTGTATATACATATATATTGTTGGCATTAAGCAGTATTGCCACTAGTGACAACACTTATTTGCATTCTGGATGTAAACCGAGCAGACAGTGTAAACCGAGCAGACAGTGTAAACCGAGCAGACAGTGCAAATCGAGCAGACAGTGCAAACCGAGCAGACAGTACAAACCGAGCAGACAGTGCAAACCGAGTAGACAGTGCAAACCGAGAAGACAGTGCAAACCGAGCAGACAGTGCAAACCGAGCAGACAGTGCAAACCGAGCAGACAATGGAAACCGAGCAAGTTAGTACAAACCGATCAGGACAATGTAAACCGAGTAACATCTTGTCTACCGAGTCACCAATGCTTACCGAGTTCAATACCTACCGAGTGATCAGTATGAACCGTGCCTTCACTTCTACCGAGTGCATGACGATGCCGAGTAATGCAGTGGACGCCGAGTATCAGAAAGTCACCGAGTCAGTGTGAAGGAACCGAGTAACCATATTTGGGCCGACTTAGTAGCACTTATGTTTATTTGTCAAGCCGACTGTATAATTGTAATTGTAATTAATTGTTTGAGACTTGTATATAAACTATATTGTAAAAAGATAAAAAAAAAATATAAAAAAGAATATAATGTGAAAGAAAAAGAAAGGCAGAGATAAGCGAATTGCAGAAGGCCTCAGAAGTATAAGGTTCAGCAAAGACAAATTCATCACACAAGGTGATCAGTACATCAGAGAATCTCAATCAGCAATCCAGTTGCAAAGCAGAGATCTACTGTTTCATTCTAACAGGTGAATCAGTACTAAATCCTTTAACCGGGTAGACTTAACAGTCTTTGTATAAATCTCTTTACCGAGTGCATACTTCACTGTATGTTTGTAAATCCTTTAACAAGGTGGATTTAGCAATCCTTATTGCTCCTAACAGGGCAGATCATCAGAAGTGATCAAATTGTAAGCCTTAACCGGCCAACTTTATTCTGCAGTATTAAAGCTTTGTGGGTTTCATCCCCACCCCAGTTTTACTTTCTTTTGGAAGGTTTCTGGGTAACCAAATCTGTGTGTCATTATTGTGAATGCTTTTAAGTTTCATGCTTTCTGTATGCAAAGGTTAAAAGTAAAATACATGTTAAAAGAGAAGAAAATTTGGAGTTACTGATTCACCCCTCCCCTCTCAGTAACTTGATTAATTCCTGAATATTTCCAACAATTGGTATCAGAGCTTCATTGGTTCTCAAGACAAAGCTTAACTAGCTTGAGCAAAGATCCAGGACAATGGAGGTATTCAAACTGAACAAGGTGATTGAAAATGAAAAGCTAGATCTGGAAATGGCCATAGCTAAACTCAAAGAAGCAAAAGAACATCTTTCCCAATCTCTAAGAAGAAGGAAGGAACTTGCAAATCAGATGAATGATCAGAATTACATTGAAGAAAAGATTGAAGATCTTCTTCCCTCAAATAACTCAGATGAAGCAAACAATGCTATCAAAGAACTCCTAGAAAAGAATGGGTCTCTACAGGAAGAAGTGAGAAAATTGAAAAGAGAACAAGAACTACACTCTACAAGATTCTGTGAGATCTTGGAACAGAGAAACAAGTTGAAAGATGAATTAGATGAAAGAAACATTGAAGTCCAAAACAAAACCCTTCAGCTAGAAAACCTAATTGATCAGATCTCTCATACAAATGAAGAAATTCTAAATCTAAGTTCAGAAGTAGAAAACACAAAAGAAGAACTAAGATCTGAAAAGGAAATCAATCTAAGATTGATGGATGACCTAAATGCTGAAAAACAAATCAATGAAGGAATGCTGAAAAGTCAAGAAGACTTGAATCAGCTGTATGAACGAAATCTTCATAGGCAAAAAGGAAAAGCAGGACTTGGATACAAAGAAGAAGGCGAATCCTCTAAGCAAGGTACTAAAAGAAATCAAAAACCTACTTGTAATCATTGTGGTAAAATAGGACATACTTCAAATAAATGTTGGAACAATGAAAAAGCAGAATTCAATGGAAAATGTTATAGCTGCAATCAACCTGGTCATAAAGCAAATGAATGCAGGGAAAAACCTAGATTCAGAGGTAATTGTCACAAGTGCAACAAACAAGGTCACAAGGCATCCGAGTGCAGATCCAAGATATTTAATCCAGCAGAACAAATTGTGAAAGCAATGTTTGGATGGGACTACAACACCTGGTGTAGATGTCATTACTGTGGAGAATATGGACACATTGGCATGAATTGCATAAAACATCATCTAAGGAAAAGAGACACTACCGTAAGATGTTTCAGATGCACTAAACTCGGTCACATAGCCAGAAACTGCATGAATGCTAATGAAATTGAAGAAGGAAAGAAAAATGAAGCAACTAAGGTCAGGAAACAGGTAAGACAAAAATGGATTCCTAAAGCTACCGAGCAATCCAGTCCAAGTAATGGAATGGATGGCTCTATCGACTCAAATTAAATCTCCAAGGAAGCACTGGAACTGTACTCTCATAGATCAATCCTAAGCAGTTCCAGAACCGAAATTAAAAGAAAAGTCTAAATCAGCATGCAAGATGCAGTGAGATCCCAGCGAGGTCGGTATAGTCTTCACCGAGCAAGGTCGGTACCTGTCTTTACCGAGCAAGGTCGAAGCATTATGAATTTTCGAGTTCACCGAGCTGCGAAGTCTTTTCCGAGCAATTAATTCTTAGTGGGTGACAGTCTGTCAGAATTCCTACCCTAATTTGAAATGAGCATTAATGACAGAATTGTAAACAAAAAGCAAGTAATCGAACTCATTCTTCACCGCGAATCTTTAAGCACTTTGAGAGCAGAAAACTTCAAGGGCAACCCGGCGATTTAATACTCTTGCGAAAGGAATTTTCTGTGAGCTACCATGGCATCATCCAGCACCTCAGCGAAGAAAGGATCAGACATGTTAGTCCAAGGGGAGTGGAAAGCACCAGATTTTAAGATCGTGCCCGCAGTTGCAGCCGCCCTAGATCCGAACGGAGCTCAATCTCAGATTCCTCCTAAGGTACTGCTTATCAACGATATCCGTAATCATTTTAACTGTTCTATTCAAGAAATGGGAAACCTAGAACTGGACATTGTGCGTGAGGAACTATGTGTGGATGGTACTTTGAAACCCGAGCACAAACATCTGGAAGATAAGGGTTTAGTCCACATTGCACATCTTCCTCAAAACTTTTGAGATAAATGGGTTAGGTACATTCTCAGCCGAGTACACGATGGCAAGATTTGGCTTGAGCAACCTATTGAGATCACAAGGAAAATGATTCATCAAGTTACCGGTCTTCCCATGTTGAACAAAGCGAAAACTACCAAAACCCTAGGTCGGACGGAACTAGAGAAGAAAACCCTAGCCGAGTGGGATGGTAGAGGCATGAAGGTTAGCAGCATTACCGATGCCGAACTGAAGTTTGGTACACATATCATTGCACACAAGATTTACAGTTCTAGTCGACAGAACAGTGTCTCATGTGAAGCTGTTGACCTAGCATAGAAAGTAGTCAAAAACAACTTGACATTTGACCTAGCAGACTTATTGTTGAAATAGTTCAACAAGAACATGGAAAGCATCAAAACTTCTAAAAACAATCCATGTAAGTTTGGATCCTTGATAGTCTGTTTATTCTTCTATGTTCAAAAATTCTTCCCTTCAAAAGGAAAAGTTGTATGGAGAAAAGATGTGCCAGTACTTTATGAAATTAATGAATACATCGCAGAAATGGGTGAAAACTTTGAAAGCATCATGGATAATTATTTTGAGTCTTTCAAAGAGAAAATGAATGACAGATTCCGGATTCCACAGAAGTTGGTGGAAGATTACAAAGATGACATCTGTTTTATGGTAGATTGTGATAATGTGTATATTCAAGCAGTTAAACCGAGAACTGTGTATGCAAAACCTCTTCCTTATGAGGTAAATATTGATGAAACCAAGAACATTATTGAAGCACTTCTAAATCAGCCTGTAAATCCCAAAGCCCCATATTTTGGAACATATGATGAAGCTAAGATGAGAATTGAACTAAGCATAAAGCTTCCACAGGCGGTAAACAAAGGAAAGAAAAGGATAGCTAAAATGCAAATGATAACCGAGGAGAAAGAAGAAATTGGTGAAAAAGAAGAGGAAAAGGATGAGGAAACAGAGGAACCAGAACCTGTAAAGAAGAAAGGAAAAGTTTTTATCACTAAGGCATCTATGCCTCCCACTGCTGTGTTTACAAGGAGAAATACAAGAGGAAAGGCAGAAAAGGCAGATAAGGACATAGTATTCAAAAGGCCTCCTCTAACCCTTCAAGAAAAGCTCAAACTCTTCAGAGATGGATCAGGATCTGGGGTAAGTAACATAAAATCCTTGAGATATGAAACCAGATCGGAAGCAGAGCAGAAGGAAATAGAAGATGCTGTTGTTGAGAAGATGGGACAGTGGAAATACTCTCCTGAAGAAATTACCCCACAGGTTCCAGCAGTTCTATTGAATCCGATAAGAATGAGATGGAGCAATGCAAGGCAAACTGTAATAGACATATTTGATCAAAACCTAAGACAGTTAATGCCGAGCCTGAACAATGATGAAGTTAAGAAGGCACTAAAAGAGAATGAAAACAAGATGACACTGAAGTTCAATACTTGTTTGATTTTGATCAACAATATTGAATCGGTTGTGAAGGCTGCAAAAGTCACATGGAAGAACATTTACCACCTTCACCAACCGAGCATTGAAACTGTAATAATAAAGGATATTGAAGATGACAGCGATGAGCAAGAAGAAGACACCGAGGTAGATGATACTGTAAGGATAGCAGCAGAAGTCATTGCATCCCTTCCTACCTCTCCAGTGAAAGTCTCTACATCCAGCCCAAAGACACCTTCAAGCATGGTTGTGACAACTTCTACATTTGTCCAATCATCCCTAGCAACATCAGAGGCAGCTACCATTTCTTCTACCGAGCTGCAGTCTCCTGTACCAGTAAGTTTTCCAGCTTTTGAATCATCAAGTGTAAATATTGTAAGTTCTCCAGTAAAAATTATACCAGTGTCAATAGCCAGCCCTACTTTATCTACTATCACTACTACAAGAGCATTAAGTACAGATAAGCCTAAGGCTCTACCGAGTATAAAATTTTTGGGTAAAAATATAGTTGAGGATATAGACCTAGATGAAGAGATAGAGATTCCTACTTTAGATTTTGCAAATCTCTCAGCAGACCAGATGCAGAATATAGGTGAGATCCTCCAAAGGAAAGCAAAACAAAAGAAGCTTAAGGAGGAGAGAGACAAAGAGTATCAAATCATCAAGGATGCTAAGGACATTTTGTCTGATGCATTAGGCATTAAAGTAGACTCCTCCCAGCATGTTTTGTTACAATTGGCAGAAGCAGTTGAGAAATACAATGAGGACTCATCCGAGACAGAAAAGTTAGTTGAAAGAGCCGAGAAGAGATTCAACAATAAAGTGCTTGAGCACATTGCTCAGCACATAGCTATCAACCAAGTAGAATTGTCTTCAGTTTTGTCTAATACAGAGTCTATTTATTCGAATGCTACCTCTCTTTTGGCCAGACTATGCAATTTTGCCGAGTTCACAAAGGATGTCAAAGATAAAATGAATAAAATGGATGAGGATATGAAGATTAGCATACAGAAGCTGCAACTTGAACCAAGTTCAAGCTCTGCTCATCACATGAAAATTTCACATCTATCCAATATGCAGTCTGATCTATTGAAAGAAGACTCAAGGATCCGGTCCACACTGCTAGACATCCAACACATGATCCTTCCCATCATGAATACAATGTATAAGCACATTGAACATTCCAGAACATTGATTCATGACAATCAGTTCTCCATAGCAGATCACATGATTGAACTCTCTGCATAAATCCAAATTGCCATACAAACATGTAAGATTCTGCAAGAAAGTTGGGACAGAACCCTGGCACTAATAATGAAGGTACATTCTGATTTCTTATCAAATTTTGGATTCTCTCTGTAAATAACTTGTATATGCACCTTTGGCATTATCGTCAAAAAGGGGGAGATATGTATAGAAGGAGAGATATGTATACTGTATAGATTTGTATAAGAAACAGTTAGCACATTGAAAGGGGGAGACAATGTATAAAGCCCTATAACAAAGACAAATTTTGAAAAATCAAAATAAAACTCAGCATGATTCGGTGTATATAAATTTTGGCCAATAAGTGTTTTTGTCACTAATGCCAAAGGGGGAGATTGTTGGCATTGAGCAGTATTGCCACTAGTGACAACACTTATTTGCATTCTGGATGTAAACCGAGCAGACAGTGCAAACCGAGCAGACAGTGCAAACCGAGCAGACAGTACAAACCGAGCAGACAGTGCAAACCGAGCAGACAGTGCAAACCGAGCAGACAGTGTAAACCGAGTAGACAGTGCAAACCGAGCAGACAATGGAAACCGAGCAAGTTAGTACAAACCGATCAGGACAATGTAAACCGAGTAACATCTTGTCTACCGAGTCACCAATGCTTACCGAGTTCAATACCTACCGAGTGATCAGTATGAACCGTGCCTTCACTTCTACCGAGTGCATGACGATGCCGAGTAATGCAGTGGACTCCGAGTATCAGAAAGTCACCGAGTCAGTGTGAAGGAACCGAGTAACCATATTTGGGCCGACTTAGTAGCACTTATGTTTATTTGTCAAGCCGACTGTATAATTGTAATTGTAATTAATTGTTTGAGACTTGTATATAAACTATATTGTAAAAAGATAAAAAAAAAATATAAAAAAGAATATAATGTGAAAGAAAAAGAAAGGCAGAGATAAGCGAATTGCAGAAGGCTTCAGAAGTATAAGGTTCAGAAAAGACAAATTCATCACACAAGGTGATCAGTACATCAGAGAATCTCAATCAGCAATCCAGTTGCAAAGCAGAGATCTACTGTTTCATTCTAACAGGTGAATCAGTACTAAATCCTTTAACCGGGTAGACTTAACAGTCTTTGTATAAATCTCTTTACCGAGTGCATACTTCACTGTATGTTTGTAAATCCTTTAACAAGGTGGATTTAGCAATCCTTATTGCTCCTAACAGGGCAGATCATCAGAAGTGATCAAATTGTAAGCCTTAACCGGCCAACTTTATTCTGCAGTATTAAAGCTTTGTGGGTTTCATCCCCACCCCAGTTTTACTTTCTTTTGGAAGGTTTCTGGGTAACCAAATCTGTGTGTCATTATTGTGAATGCTTTTAAGTTTCATGCTTTCTGTATGCAAAGGTTAAAAGTAAAATACATGTTAAAAGAGAAGAAAATTTGGAGTTACTGATTCACCCCTCCCCTCTCAGTAACTTGATTAATTCCTGAATATTTCCAACAATATATATAATACGTCGAGAGTAATCCTTCTCATGGCGCCTATTTTCATCAACCCTAACCCACACAAACCTTGCAATTTGATGAAAATAGGCACCTCAAGAAGGATTACTCTAAGCGTATTATATATATAGGTATATATAAGCGAGTTTAATTTCTTTCATATAAAATAGTCTGTGTGCAACAAAACTTAAAAAAATATATAGAAGGATTCCATTTTAATCAAAGTTTTAGTTTCTCATTTAATCAAATGAAAGGGAATTTTTTGTTCTACAACATGCTACAATTAGTTAACAAGAGTTTTTCTATTTATTTATTATAAATAAGATAAAAGTATGCATAAATATTTAAATATATTATTGTTTAGGTTGCTAATATAAGAAATCATTATTTTCAAAATGTAAAATCAATGAAAGGGAGATATTTTCTCCCTAACTTGTTACAATTAGTAAAATCATTATTGTCATTCCATTTTTCTAAGCCCAAACATGAAAAAATAACAAATGTTTGGCATTTGAAATAGTTGAATGGATATACAACAAAGAAATCATAATAATGGTAAAATGAGATGAATTCCAAAAGTTAGGACAATTTGACATTCCTTGAGGAGTATCAAGTTCATGTCGTAGAGGGGAACATAGGCTACTCTTTTATTATTTATTTAGAATATAAGTTGTTGTAATCACCTAAAAATGGACAGGATCATTCAAGTGATTAATCAAGGCAAATTAAGGCAAAATCAAAGAAATTGAATCAAAATGAGTATTTAGCCAATAAAAATTAAAATCAAGCTTCAATTCAATTTAAATCAAAATCAAGAGCATTTTAATCAAGTTAAATCAAATCAATGTGCAATTAATTCAATTAATTGTATAGTTTGGAATTAAATAAACTCAACCCATTCAAGGGGTGCACTTGGCTAAATAAATGAATTAAAATCAATTGATTAAATCCTAATTTCTCTCAACACCACATGGGAGGAAAAAGCCTCAACCAATAGGATTTAAGAAAAGAGCTCACATGGATCAAGCCAAATTCAATCTCAATCACTCAAATTGAAAGAGCATCTTGTCCACTCATCTTGTCTTCTTGTCCCAAGCTTTGAGGACACAATATTTAAATTGTCTTCAAAGGGTGGAACCAAAGACTCAACTCAAGCCTAATCATGATCAACTCTACTACACCCCCTACTCTTGCCAAATCCTATAAAAGTAAGGCTAAATTCACTCATAGTAGAATCCACAAATCTGAGAATTGCATCTAACCTCTTGAGAATTATAGCTAGAAAGGCAATTTAGAAGTTAATTGAGCATTTCTAATTTGGAATTGAATTAATTATCTTAGCTTATCACTCATTTATCATTCTAGGACTGTCATTAATGGAGGCTTGCTGAGAGCTTCACCATTAACACTCTTAGTTAGAGAGCCATAGAATGCTTAATTGCTCATTTATTTGATAAATAGATTTTCTATTTGTGGTAACTTAGCTTCTATTTGATTTATTTGACAATACTAATTCTATGAAGGTACAATTTCTAGTACACAAAATGGTGCCTACCGTGGGGCAGTAGGCTTCACTTTCTAAAAATTCATAAATTTCATTTTTGATCAAATTTTTACATGTTAAGCTCTTTGTTTTGTAGGTGAAACAACGCTTCTGAGAATTTAAATAGTGTGTTTGAGCAGTTAAACAACGCTTCTGAGCACTGTTTTAGTGCTTCCCCTGAAAAGTTGTGTGCCTTTGCATAGAGAAACAACGCTTTCGATTCTTTTTGGCTTCTGTCTAATTTCTAATAGTGCTTATTCCCTAACTAGCCAACGCTTTTGACTCGATCTCCAGTGCTTTTGATCATTTTATGACACCTTTACGTAGGATTTCGGTACTTTACTCTCTATTTCTATGCTTTTACTATTTTCTTTAGTGCCTTTAATTTGATCTCCAATGCTTTTGAGCATTTAAAGAGCACTTTCAATAAATTCAATAGCGCTTTTGCTTAAATTGAAAATTTTTATACTCTAACTGTCAGAAAAAGATTTTTATGTCTCTGCAAGATGACTGATCACAGAAAAGTAAAAAAACCAGAGAGAAGATTTAATCAAGAAGGCAAAGCTTTGACAAGGAAGATAAAAAAGGAGAACATTGCTCACATTAAGCTGGTTCTTGAGGATTCACAGCAAGAAAGTCAAGTATATGATCATTACATCAAAGTTATAGAAGCATATAAGGAAAAATTTGTTTCATTAAATTGGATATTTTCACCTTAATCAAGTTTTTCTTAAATTTGACAAGTAAGGCTTAAAGATCAATTTTGTCTTTGTTTCTTCAATTTTATTTTGTTTTCTTCATTGTTGCTGGTTTTGTTGACTAACTTGTTGGAGGAAAAGCACATTGGATAGGAATGATCACCAAGGTAAGCATTAAAACATGAAAATCACTCAAAAATGCCCCTAGCTTTTGCTAGCTACAAGGAAAAGGTAAGCCTTAAAACTTTGTCATTTTTGTACTTAAATTGTGGCTTTGGTGTTTTCAAAATCTAGTAATTAAAAATAGCCTATCTTTGTTTGAGGAAGTTCAATATTAGGCCTATGCTCTTCACTTTTATTAGTGAATCAAAATGCCAAAAGTGTTAAACTCTTTGATTAAGAAGAAAGGTTAAGGAAATCAAGCACATAATCAAATAAACCCCTTGTTTGTGGAAGAGAGTAGCAATAATCGAATCCCTTTAGTTAGTGGGTTGGAAATTGAACCTTGTTAATTGTGTTTGGGGATTAAGAAGTGGATAGGGATATTCTCTTCACCTTTTTGGTGAATCAAACTCCCGTAACCTATTTCTTCATTCCATTTTCTTTCTTTTACATGAACATGCTAGATCATTAGTTGGGCTCGTCTCCCAAGATTTTCCTTAAAAGGGCTGGTGAGAGGGACAACCTAAAGTGGGATACACTCACCTTTTCCATGATCATCCAACCCACTAGAAAATGAAATACATACATCCTTAATGGGGTGTGTGACAAAAGGGTGTTAAATTTTTGAACTTCCTCGAGTAGTCCTCGCGGATTGCGCAAAACTCTGACATACCGGTGGTGGGAAGCCTCTTAATATACTTGGAGGATGAAAGTTTAATATCCATTTTGAATAGAATATTGACTAAAACCTTGTTAACTTAGCAAATACTACCTTATAGAGCCATGTTTATGAACCAATCTTGAGCTAGGTAGATTGCTTGAAATGTCTTTTTGTGCAAAACCCATGATAACGTACTTTCAAAATCAAACACTTATTGTGTAGTGGGTAAAAAGAAATAAGTGTATACGTGATTGTTGTGTTTGCAAATACATAAAACAAGTGAAAGAGACATCCATTGAAAGCTCATCTTACATTTTATTCTCTTCAATTAAAATCAACAATTACCAAATCAAAGGATCAATTTGAATCAAACCTTGTTGGATGCTGGTTTCCACACATTCTCACAAACTCAAGTTATCCTTACAAGAAGATGGCACTTGTATAGCCAAAGAGGTATCTGAATTTGAATATCAAAGTCTTTTCAATAATCAAGATCAAGGGGATATTCTCCCAAATTTATTTGAAGAAACATTTGAATCAATGGATTGAAATTCTACATTTCATGATTACAACTAAGGAGGAAACTATGATAATACCAACAATACAAACCAAGAACCCAAAGAGACCCTTGAAGAAAGGGCTAATAGAGTGGCTCAAGATAATGATTTTCTTGAAGTCATGGATAAATTGATAGATAGGGATAGGGAGAAATTTTTCCTAAACCTCGCCCAAGCGGGGGTAAAGCTCCCATATGACTATGATATAGAGAAACTTAAGAAGAATCAAGAAGTAGATAACCCCATGAATGCTATGACCAACCAATTAAAAAATTCCAAGAACAAATTGATTTAATGAAAAAGGCCGCCGAACCTAAGCCCTTTTCTATTGAAGCCTTGTTCCCATTCCCCTTCGACAAAAGCCTGGTCATGGCACCTTTTCCTTTCAATACCATTTTTCCTAAATATGATAAGTATATGTGTAAAACAAACCCATAGGATCATCTAAGAGAGTTTTGTGCCTTAAGCATTGAGTTCGTACACAACACTATGTACCTAATGAGACTTTTTCATAGGAGTTTGGGAGGTCCCGCCATGGAATGGTTCTCTAAACTCTCACAAGGAATAAAGAATTTTGAGGAATTAGCCTCTAAGTTTGTGACCCATTACTCCTATAATATCGAGCATGAAATCACAATGCTCAAATTGTGTGATACCAAACAGAAAGATGGTGAATCCAAAGGTGGAGGACCATTTTTGCAAGGTATCCACGAAGTATCCCCGAGAAAGAGAAAATGGAAATTTTTACAAATAATTTGACCATACAGATGAATTATCAACTTCAACTTCAATGTCCCCCAACATTTGAAAAACTTATCAAAAATGGGATCAAGATTGAAGACGTATTGGTAAAAAGAGGAGAGATAAAAAATTTCAAAGACAATAAATCCAATACCTACAAAAACAATAACCATTATGTATCTAATTATGTTAATAATAGAGGTGCCAACAATCACAAAGATAAACCTAAGCTATGGTTAAAGAATAATAACAAAAATCTTGTGAATGATGGAGTTGTGGAGGCCCACAACTTGAAGGAAACCCCTTTTAACTCATCAAGTGGAGCTAATTCTTCATACAATATAAATCAAACGAATAAAGCTCCCTTTAATTCCAATAATTCCAACAACAATTCCAAGAATTCTAATAATAATCCTTTTAATAATGCTAATGGGAATAAGCCCAAACCCTTTTTCTCCACATATCAAAAGAGAAAATTCACCTTTTTAGGTGAACCCTTGGAGAACACATTAAGAACCTTGGTTGCTAATAAGATTATCACATTACCTGATTTGAGACCTTATGAACCTCAAATTAAACCTAATTGGTGGAATGATTCTCACCATTGTGAGTATCATTGAAATAAGGGCCAAAAAACCAACGAATACATGAAGTTAAAACACTTAGTGCCAGACCTAATAGATGATGGAACTATCAAAATTGAAGGGCCTCAAAACAATGAGGATCATACGGCCTTCAACAACCCATTTATGAACCATGAAAAGGGTGAGTCATCTAATGCCAACCAAAATCAGAAAAGAGGCAATGAGAAAGTGAACTTTGCTCATACCTATGATAACATAATCAATACTCTAAGTGAAGAGGACAATACCATAAAGGTTATCGTGGTAAAGGAGAAACCAAGAGAAGCATCATCTAATGTTGTCACTAGGGGGAAAGCTTCTAAAATCACTCTACTAAGAAATGCTCCAAGAATTGTTTTACCCAACCAAAGCACATCATCATCTTCAAAGCAATATAACTTGTTTGATCAATTACAAAGAACTCCTGCTCAAATCTCAATCCTAGAATTGCTCAAATTATCACCTACTCACAAGGAAATTCTAGAGAAAAAGCTTTAGTAGAAACCAATGTGCCTCTAAACCTAGATGCAAATAAGTTTAAAAATATGGTGGGACATCTCATTGCTCCTCATTTCTTATCATTTTCTAGAACAAGATGACATGTCGCTAAACCACCCATAGAATTTACCTTTGCATATAGATGTCCTTATTCATAAACATAGAGTGAAGAGAGTTCTTATCGATGGAGTAGCTGGCCTAAATATTTATAATCTAAACTTGGTAAAAGCCCTAGGATTTTTTGAGGAGGCTATCGACCCAAAGAAGAAAATAACCATCAAAGCCTACGATGATGAAGAAAGAGTGACTAAAGGAGTCATAGTACTTCCCATCAGAGTTGGTCCAATGCAAAAAGAGACCATATGCCAAGTTTTAGACCTAAAGTTGACCTACAATATCTTATTAGGGAGGCCATGGATTCATTAAATGCAGGCTGTGCCTTCTACTTACCACCAATGTTTAAAATTTCTTTATATAGGTCAAGAGATTATGGTAAGTGGGGACTCAAACCCATTCCAATATTTTAACAACATGAAGCCTATCAATGAATCTTTAGTCCCACATAATACAAAAGGGTCTATACTTAAACAAATAGAGCAAGGGAAAATTTCCAAGGACATTCCATTATTAAAAGGAAAGGAAAAGATGGAAAGTGAAATTGTTGTTGAAGACATCCAAAGGCCCACTTAACCTAGCTACATCGACAAAGGGAAAGGAAAAGGTTAGTGAGGAGAATACGCATGAGAAGCATAAAGAAGACAAAGATAAAGCCATCCAAATATACACCAAAGATGATCATTATCAAAAGATGGACCAAATGATGAGAAATTTTGATAAACAATGTAAAATCAAGCAAAAAGGAGTAGGGGAATATTCTTTATCCCCATGATGGATTTTCCATTATCCCCCAAGTCATATGGAAAGCCACCCAATCTACCCCATAGATATAATGATCATTTTGTGAGAGAAAATACTTCTTCATCCATGGATGAAGATGATAATGAAATTCTTAATTTGCTTTATAAAGATGGGGAGTCAAGTGTCTAAGAAAAATGTATCCAAAATATCAGCATTCCCACACATCAATATGGGAAAGGATTTCAAATAATGCAAAAGATGGGATACAAAGTCCAAGGACCTTTGAGCATAAGGAATGAAGGACTTATAGAACCAGTTGAAATGACATGGAGAGATGGAAAGGAAAAGATAGGATTAGGGTACTTAGAACAAGGGTACACATAGAAGAACTATCCTAAAGTCTATGATCAAATATTACAATTAGAATCACATAGTGATGAAGATTATAATCAATGGGAATGGGACTCATTGTCAAGTGATTCATGCCATGATAAGGAGGTAGATGTCATTCATACCTACACTTTTAACAAAGAAAAGGAGCAAATATCATAACCAAATCAGAATCAAGCCTCTAGTTCAAATCAAGTGATCTTAGAACATATTCAAATTCAAGAAATTGTAATAAATTAATGGGTAGATGAACCCTATGTACCTTCATGGAGACCTACTATGGAGGAATCCAATGTTAGGTTTAACCCACAAGACTTTTATCCAATGGAAACCTTAGACGAATCTAGTGAGGAAGACTTTGACCCTAGTTCTTTAGAACATCTAGAAGAGGCACATGTCATAGACTTGAATGATACAATGTTTGAACCATCAAACGAGGTCTTATCCCTAAATCCCATTGAACCATGCCAAAACATTGATCCTTTAACTCTCATATACCCGGAATTAATCGAATGGGATTCCATTGAACCAACCATCCTCCCAACCTTTTTGAATGAAAATGTGGTGTCCCAATATCTCAATGCGGTTGAACCTTCTTCTACTATGGAATATTAGGAGGAAATGATAAAGGGGAGTATCCAAACTTTCAATCCACCTAAAAATGTAAAAAATTAAAAAAGGAAAAAAGGAAAAGAATCTAATGTTGAAAACCACGTTGTGGAAGCATTAGATCAAAAAGAAAAAGAAATAAAGGATGTTTTTGAAGGTGAAAACCCAATTGAGGCACCTAAGGAAGGAATTTTGGATGCTTTACCCAAACATTATGAAGAGAGATCTCCAATTTTGATTGAGCCTACAAAGAAGATAAATATTGGGTTAGAAATCAAGCCAAAGATCATACACCTAGCGGCATCCTTATCTAGTGAAGAGAGAAAAGAATTAATAAAAAAATTTCAAGGAAAAACAAGTCAACTTCGCATGGTCATATGATGATATGCTGGGATTAGATCCAAACTTGATTATGCATCACTTGAATATCAAATAAGGAGCCAAACCAGTCAAACATAAGTTAAGAAAAATGCATCCACATATAGCCTTGCTAGTAAAAGTGGAGTTGGAGAAATTGCTAAAAGTGGGATTTATCAGAGCCATTGATTATGCCCAATGGATTTCAAATATAGTGCCAATGTCAAAAGTAGATAAGTCGATCAGGATTTGCATGGATTTTAGGGACCTAAATTTGGCGTGTCCTAAAGATGATTTTCCTCTTCCAAGCATAGACGTTATTGTAGACTTAACAGTGGGACATTCCATGTTTTCACTGATGGATGGATTTAGTGGCTATAACCAGACCAAGATAGCACTAGAGGATCAAGATAAAATAGAATTTACATGTGCATGGGGAACATTCTGTTGGAATGTTATCCCCTTTGGTCTAAAGAATGTCGGGGCAACATATCAAAGGGCCATGACAACAATATTCCATGATATGATGCATAAGTTCATGGAAGATTATGTAGATGAAATATTAGTAATGTTAGGAATGAATGCAAAGTGTTTTGGTAGTCATTCTGTAGCAATTGTTGTTGCATTCATGACTTGGATTGTCATTGATGTCAACACAGTGATATTCTGGATATTAGCAGGAAAGCGGGTATAGTTTTGTTTTGCACACATGTTATATTGTAGATTAGATTTTGCATAGTTGATGGTATGTTCTTTGTTGTGTTATTAACCTATGGTTAATAGCGTAAAAAGAAATTCATTTATTTGTAAGAGTTATGAGCATTTTGGTGAAAGCAGTGTTTGGACAGTGTTTTTGTGTAACGATGTTCAGAAATCGGAGGATATCTCTTAGCTGGGATGGAATCTGATTTTGTGTAGTTAAAGGGATGTTGGAGACTCATTAATGATGACATGGTTCATAGCACAAACTTTGAGGATATGTTTGGAGAAAGTTACAGTAATTGGAAGCCGACAGTTTTATGTGAATTCTGTGTGTAGCATGTAGAATTTATTATTTTGTAATTGAGGACCGACTCATTTGTAATTATTTGAGTTTGGTATATAAGAAGGAATTTTTCCCTTATTGTATAGTGTACTATGAAGATTGAGATGCGAATATATGCATGAAGTGAAGAAAAGAGCTAATTTAGTGATGAAGGAAGACTTGTGAGTACAAAGATCTGGAATTGTGATCTTGTGTAGCAGAGAGTGTAGTTTTGGCACAGTGTGAAGGAGGTAATATATTTCATATTATTCTGTTGAATAATTCTAAGATCTTTTGGACAGTGGGTTCAGAGATCTTGCCTTGAAGCTGTTTGGGCAGTGGGTCCTTCTGTCTTCCATAAACTCTTAACCGGGTTAGAATCTTTTAACAGGGATTCAAAATCTCCTAACAGTGATTTATATGTACTGAATGTATTTCATAAGACTCCTAACAGGGTCCATCCTATAACAAGGAACTTTCATATTAGTGCATCATTTTGTGGGCATCATTCCCACCGGGGTTTACTCTTTTCAAGAGGTTCCCTAGTTAACATATCTTGTGTTATTGTGCAATTGTGTATGGTTATCTTTCTATGGTTGATCAGTACATTGATTATATTGTTTAAAGCTGTTGAATGGATAAATTATCTGATAACTGATTCACCCCCCCCCCTCTTAGTTATTTTGGGGATCTTTACTTTCTAACAATTGGTATTAGAGCAGCAGGTCCTTGAAAGAAAAGTTTAACAACTTAAGGAGATCCATGGTGAATTTCAGAAAAGAAATCCCTAAGTTTGATGGAGTAAATTTTGATAGCTGGAAAGAAAAGATGAAAACACATCTATTGTGTTTAGGACCAAGTTATTGGTTGATTACAAAGAATGAGAAGACTATCATTGAGGAAGACAATCTAGAGGCAGGAACTAAAGATGAACTAGATTTATTCATGTGTAACATACTTGCAAGAGAAGCACTTTTATCAGCACTACCAGAGAATGAATATAGTCAGGTAAGATGTTTGAAAACATCTCATGCAATTTGGAAAGCTTTACATTCTACTTTTGAAGGTGATGAATATGCAAAGAAGGCTAGATTACATAATTAGATTTGTGCATTTGAAGATATTAGAATGATGGAAGATGAATCTATTAGAAGTTATATTGGTAGGATGTTTGAGATTGTGATAGAAATAAAGTCTTGTGGAGGTGATAAAACAGAGAATGAAGTGATATGGAAAATTCTGAGAACTTTGACACCAGTATTCAAGCAGACAACACAGATGATTGAACAAGTGATACCTTGTACATCGAACTTTTCAAGAGAGACTCTTCTTGGAAGATTAGAAACAATAGAGATGAACTTGAGATTATCAGGAGAGCTACCTAGAATGGAAACAACATTCAGTGCTCTTAGCATTAGACCTACAAGAAGTACTAGTGTGAATGGAAATTATGCCAGCAGTAGCAGATCTAAGGAAGATAAGAAGATTGAAGAAGGTATTGCATTACTTGTAAAAAGAGAACCAGATGGTAAGAAAATCTTTAAATGTTGGACTTGTCAAGAATATGGTCATTTTGCATCTAAATGTCCTAAAAGAGTTAAGAAGTATAGAAGCAACTTTAAACCTAGGAGATCTAAAGAATGTTATTATGCAAATGATGAAGATTTTGAAGTAGGAATTGAAAAACATTTAAGTGATAGTGATAATGATAACTTTGAGGAAATAGGATTTGTAGCAATTAAAGAAGAAAGTTCTGAATCTATTAAAAGTGAAGAAAAAGCATTAGTTTCACAAGTTAAAAAAAAATCTGATTGGATTATAGACAGTGGTTCTTCACATCATATGACTGGAGATAAAAGAAAGTTTGTTAAGTTAGATAATTATGATGGAGGAATTGTTAGGGTTGGTAAAAATGCACCTTGTTTGATTAAGGGTATAGGATCTATTACTCTTGATGGAAAGACTAACACTGATGATGTTTACTTTGTTGATGGATTAAGACATAATCTACTAAGTGTTGGACAATTGGCTGATAAGGGTTATCAAGTTTGGTTTTCTGAGAAAACTTGTGTGATAAAAGATAAAGATGGAAATCTAATTGGAAAAGGATCCAGAACCAGAGGTAATGTATTTCAGTTGAATCCTACTGAGATGACATGTTTGATAACTAGGATTGATGACAGTTGGTTATGGCATAAATTGTTTTTTCATATAAACTTTGATAATATTGTCAAGGTGAGCACTACACATGCGGTAAGAGATTTACCTAGAATTATGAAACCTACTAACATGATTTGCAAAGAATGTATGATGGCAAAGCAGAAAAGGAGTTCTTTTCCCAATAAGAAGTTCACATTGGTAGAGAAGTTGGAGATTGTTCATACAGACTTTAGTGGTCCTACTAGGACTAGAGGATTCTATGGTGAAAGGTATTTTATGATTCTTCTTGATGATTTTACAAGAATGATGTGGATTGCATTTTTGAAAGAAAAATCTGAAGCATTTGATAAATTTAAGATCATGAAAAGAAAAATTGAGAATGAATCTGGAATGAAGATTAAGTGTCTAAGATTTGATAGAGGTGGTGAATTTACATCTAGAGAGTTTAACACTTTTTGTGAAATGAATGGCATTAAAAGACAACTTTCAGCCCCTAGAACACCAGAACAAAATGGTATTGCAGAAAGAAGGAATAGGTCAATAACTGAAGCAGCAAGAGCTATGTTGTTTGAAAATGATTTGGCTAAAATTTTTTGGAGAGAAGCAGTGAACACAGCAGTATACACTATGAACAGAGTACAAATCAGAGCAGATACAAACAAGACACCTTATGAATTATGGTTTGGACATACACCCTCAGTTAAGTATTTTAGAATTTTTGGAAGTAAATGTTATATAAAGAGAGATGATGATATAGGAAAATTTGATCCTAGAAGTGATGAAGGAATATTTCTTGGATATTATTTAAAAAGCAAAGCATATAGATGTTATAACAAAAGAACTAAGACTATTGTTGAAAGTGCAAATGTAAAAGTTGATGAGAAGTTTAAAATTTAGGAAAGAATGCTTGATTATGAATCTGATGGAGAAGCACAATCTCAGCCTAACATTGAAAATGCAGAATTATTTTTTGAAACTAACAGTGATTTACTGAATGAAAGTCATACTGAAGAAGATAGAGAAGAAAATAGAGAAGAAAATAGAGAAGAAAGCAGAGAAGAATCTACAGTCGGAACAAGATCAGTAACTATGACACCTAACAGGTATACTTCAAGACATCACCCTGTTGAGCAAGTTATTGGAAGTTTAGATAGAGGAGTTTTGACTCAGAATAAGGTACATTTATGTTTGATTTCTCAAATTTAACCTAAGACTACTAATGAAGCTTGTGAAGATGAACATTGGATCAATGCTATGAAAGAAGAACTAGAGAAGATTGAAAAAAACAAGACATGGGAATTGGTCCCTAGACCTGAAGACAAGAATGTGATTGGAACAAAGTGGGTATTTGAGAAACAAGATGAATGAACAAGGAAAAGTGATAAGAAACAAAGCAAGATTGGTATGTAAAGGATATTCAAAACAAGAAGGAATTGACTATGAAGAAACTTTTGCACCTGTGGCCAGACTTGAAGCAGTGAGAATGTTTCTAGCATATGCAACTTACAAGAAATTCAGAGTGTATCAGATGGATGTGAAGTCAGCATTTTTGAATGGTGAATTGGAAGAAGTCTACATTGAGCAGCCTAAAGGTTTTCCTTTGACATAAGAAGGAGATATGGTATGTAAGTTAAAGAAAGCTTTATATGGATTAAAACAAGCACCTAGAACCTGGTATGCAAGATTGGATAAGTATTTATTGAAATTGGGATTTATAAAAGGAACAACAGATAGTAACTTATACACAAAAGAAATTGAGAATGGTTTGTTGGTTATAGTTATATTTGTTGATGATATTATCTTTGGAGGAGAAGATGAAGCTAGTGATAAATTTGCAGATGAAATGAAGACTAAATTTGAGATGAGCATGATTGGAGAAATGAAATATTTTTTGGGCTTACAAATAACACAAAGCAAGGAAGGTATATTTGTAAGTCTAACTAAGTATTTAAATGAATTATTGAAAATATTTGGAATGGAAGATTCTAAACCTGTTGGAACACCTATGGTAACTGGACATAAGTTATCTAGCAAAGATGAGACACTAGCAATTGAGCAGAAAAAGTACAGATCTATGATTGGAGGATTGCAGTACTTGACACATACAAGACCTGATATAGCACATTTAGTGGGGATTGTAGCAAGATTTCAAGCAGAACCTAGAGAATCACATTATGCAGTAGTAAAGAGGATACTGAGATATCTGAAAGGAACAATGGATTATGGATTATGGTATGAGAATTCTGATGATTTTACCTTATGTCCTATACTGATGCAGATTAGGGAGGCAACGTTGATGACAAGAAAATCACCAGTGGTGGAGCCTTTTTTTCTTGGAGGTAAATTGGTCTCTTGGCTAAGTAAGAAGCAGAATTGTACTTCACAAAGCACAGCAGAAGAAGAATATGTTGCAACAACAAATAATTGTAATCAGATTATTTAGATGAAGTAGATGTTGAAAGATATTGGAATAAAGTTTGATGAGCCTGTTGTTATACATTGTGATAACACTAGTACAGTGAGTATGTCAAAAAATCATGTTTTACATTCTAAGACTAAACATATTGAGATCAAGTATCATGTTGTAAGAGAGAAAGTTGCAGAAAAAGAAGATTGGAGTACATAAGTACAAAGGAGCAGATAGCAGATATATTTACAAAGCCTTTACCTAAGGATACATTTGTGTATCTAAGAGGTATGCTTGGGGTTATGCCCTAACCTATTTTTGAGAATTGATGCAGATGATTGCATCCGTCTAGTGGTATATGAGCCCTATCCTTCTTCTGGATTGGATGTTGGAACTTCCTCTATGGGGGAGTTTATGAGCTGAGTCATGAGGACTCTTGTTATTGTATTCTTCTGAAAAGTGTCTTTTGACATTAAGTTGTTGTTAACTTAGTGATAGAATTTCTATCATTGATGTCAATGGGGGAGAGATATACATGAAAAACTTTGTGGATTGTATGAGAGAGCTGAATAGGAAAATGAAGCAAGATTTGATTTGATATTTTGCAGTGATGTTGTAGTATTGGATTTTTGGAACATTGGATGTTTTTCATCTATGTTGCCATCAATGCCAATGGGGGAGATTGTTAGGAATGAATTCAAAGTGTTTTGGCAGTCATTCTCTAGCAGTTGTTGCATTCATGACTTGGATTGTCATTGATGTCAACACAGTGATAT
Organism: Chamaecyparis obtusa; assembly: GCA_027943335.1. Classification (NCBI taxonomy): domain Eukaryota; kingdom Viridiplantae; phylum Streptophyta; class Pinopsida; order Cupressales; family Cupressaceae; genus Chamaecyparis; species Chamaecyparis obtusa. Next base: position 40,364 of record BSBK01000592.1, read on the forward strand.
TCTGGATATTAGCAGGAAAGAAAGTACAATTTTGTTTTGCACACATGTTATATTGTAGATTGGATTTTGCATAGTTAATGGTATGTTATTTGGTGTGTTATTAACCTATGGTTAATAGTACAAAAAGAAATTCATTTATTTGTAAGAGTTATGAGCATTTTGGTGAAAGCAGTGTTTGGACAGTGTTTCTGTGTAGCGATGTTGGGAAATCAGAGGATATCTCTTAGCTGGGATGGAATCTGATTTTGCATAGTTAAAGGGATTTTGGAGACTCATTAATGATGACATGGTTCATAGTGCAAACTTTGAGGATATGTTTGGAGAAAGTTACAGTAACTGGAAGCTGACAGTTTTATGTGAATTTTGTGTGTAGTGTGTAGAATTTATTATTTTGTAATTGAGGACTGACTCATTTATAATTATTTGAGTTTGGTATATAAGAAGGAATTTTTTCCTTATTGTATAGTGTACTATGAAGATTGAGATGCGAATATATGCATGAAGTGAAGAAAAGAGCTAATTCAGTGATGAAGGAAGACTTGTGAGTACAGAGATCTGGAATTGTGATCTTGTGTAGCAAAGAGTGCAATTTTGGAATAGTGTGAAGGAGGTAATATATTTCATATTATTCTATTGAATAATTCTAAGATGTTTTGGACAATGGGTTTAGAGATCTTGCCTTGAAGCTGTTTGGGCAGTGGGTCCTTCTGTCTTCCATAAACTCTTAACCGGGTTAGAATCTTTTAACAGGGATTCAAAATCTCCTAACAGGGATTTATATGTACTAAATGTATTTCATAAGACTCCTAACAGGGTCCATCCTCTAACAAGGAACTTTCATATTAGTGCATCATTTTGTGGGCATCATTCCCACCGGGGTTTACTCTTTTCTATGGTTGGTCAGTACATTGATTATATTGTTTAAAGTTGTTGAATGGATAAATTATCTGATAACTGATTCACCCCCCCCTCTCAGTTATCTTGGGGATCTTTACTTTCTAACAAGTAAAATATCATTCAAGAGAGGAGAATCTACCAATTCTAGAGAAATTTTTTGTTAGATTAGAGAAATTCAAAGTAAGGCTCAATCCAAAAAAAGTGTGCATTTGGGGTCAAATCAGGAAAACTGCTAGGTTACATTGTATCAGTGAAAGGAATATAGGTAGATCTTGCTAAAGTCAAAGCCATCATGGAGATGGAAGCACCTCAAAACATAAGACAAATGAGGTCACAAGGAAGAATTCAATCCATTAGGATATTTATATCCCAACTAGCAAAAAAATGTCATAACTTCACCCAACTTCTCCATAAAGATACAGTTTTCAAATAGGATGAGAAGTGTGAAGAAGCTTTCAACATGCTAAAGAAATACCTCATGAACCCTCCAACTTTGATGCAACCTATCAGAGGAAAAACTTTGATCCTATATATTTCAGTGACCGAGCATTCATTGGGGGCACTTTTGGGACAAGGAGATGAATCAAGAAAAGAAAAGGCAATATATTACATAAGTAGAACTTTGGTCAAATACGAGTTGAATTATACCTTCATCGAAAGGGCATGTTTGGCTATGGTTTTTTCTTCCCAAAAACTATGCCACTCTAAGTTAGCTCATAAGATAAGACTTGTTGCCAAGATTGATCCTTTGAAGTATTTACTTAGCAAAACATCATTAAATGGAAGGCTAGCCAAATGGGTCCTGGTATTGAGTGAATTTGACATTGAATATGTAGACTGCAAATATATCAAAGGGAAAGTCATTGCTAACCAATTAGAAGAATCACCACTACAAGATGATTAGCCAATTCATGTAGAATTCCTAGATTCCAAGATTGTGAATGTTGGGGTGAAGACATGGTAACTATATTTTGATGGTTCATACACCCAACATGGATCAGGAGCAAGCATACTCTTAATCACTCCTCAAGGATCTACAATTCCAAAGTCATATAAATTTCTATTTCCATGTACCAATAACATAGCAGAATATGAAGCCTTGGTCATTGGAATCAAATTGGCATTAGAATGGAAGGTGATAGAACTAAAGGTTTATGGAGACTCTCAATTAGTCATTAATCAAATTAATGATGAATATCAGATGAAAGATGACAAGATGGTACCTTATAAAAACATGGTGGAAAATCTTTAGAAGTCCTTCATTCTTATTACATTTGAGGAAGTGCCAAGAGAAAAGAATAAAGTAGCAGATGCAATGGCAACTTTGGCATCACTTCTACAAATACCAGATCAAAGCACTAGATATGAATTCCTGGTAGAAGAAGTGGAACAACCCGCATTTAACCCTACCCATCCTCATACCATTTGTTTGCTAACTACACATGAATCACCTTGGTATGGACCTATTTACACCTACTTAAAAGATCAAATCCTACCCATGGACCAAACCAGGAACCAAAAGAAAAGATTCATTAGCGAAGCCTCTCGATATACTTTAATATCTGAAACATTGTATCGTAAGAGTCTAGAGAAAATGCTCCTTAAATGTTTAGAGAAAGAGGAATCAGATGTAGCCTTGTGAGAAATCCATGAGGGAATATGTGGGTCACATTCTAATAGATTAACCCTAGCTAAGAAACTTCTTAGGATAGGATATTTTTGGCCTACAATGGAGAAAGATGCTTGTCACTTTGCCAAAACTTGTAGAAAGTGTCAATTTCATGGAAATTTGATACATGTACCCACACAAGAGCTTCATCCGATGACAACACCTTGGTCATTTTACCAATGGGGTCTAGATTTAATTGGAATGATTTATCCACCATCCTCAAATGGTCATAAATTCATTGTCACAACAACAGATTAATTTACCAAATGGGTGGAAGTTGTACCCTTATCAACTACAACGGGAAAGTAGATATCTTTGTTTATCCTAAACCACATAATTTTTAGATATGGCGTACCTCATGCCATCATAGCAGATAATGAAAATCACTTGAAAAATAAAGACCTAAAGGAGTTGTGCACAAATTTCCATATGAGCCATCACTCATCTTCAATATATTACCCCTAAGGTAATGGACAAGCCGAAGAAATGAATAAAAATATTCTAAAGATATTAAAGAGAATGATGGACAATTCAGGTAGAGATTGGCATATCAAAATAAACCGGACCTTATGGGCCTATAGGACCAGCATTAGAACACCAATAGGAGCTACACCATTTTCCTTAGTCTTTGGAACAGAAGCAGTTTTACCTTTGGAGGTAGAAATTCCATCCTTAAGGGTATCTTTACATGGTTTAATAAGTGAAGAGGATTATAGAGTTACTAGATTGCATGAACTAGAACTGCTAGATGAGAAACAACAACAACCATTTGATCACTTAAAACTATATCAAAATAGAATGTCAAGGACTTATAACAAGCACATCAAGTCAAGAACATTTCAAATAGGTGACCTAGTTTTGTGAGAGATTCCCAAGAACCAAGAAGAAAGGGAAAAGAAGGGAAAATGGGAAGCAAACTGGTTAGGACCTTTTGTGATCATTTCATCTTTTGGGACCGACACTTATAAGTTAGTGGATTGTGATGGAGAAGAGCTGCAAGAACTTATCAATAACATTCATCTAAAGAGGTTGTATACATGAAGTAGATGAAAGAGTATAAAGAGTATCATAAAATTAGATGGAAAGCATCCTATTTATTGTATATAGTCAAAAGAGATCTTGTAAATATCAAAAACATTTGAAAAAAAGAAAAGATCAAAAATAGTGGAAAATTGAGCATGAAGAAAGCCAAAAACATTCATATATGATCCTCAAAAAGATGTTGTCTTGGTGAAAACCTAGCAAATAGGCACCTTGATGATAAAAAAATTGAAAAATAAAAAATACAAAAAATTAAAAAAAGAGAAAAAGTGGCTTGGTGAAAACCTAGAAAATAGGCACCTTGGTAGCAAAAAAAGGGGAAAAAGCTTTAAAAATAGAAAAAAGAAGCAAGATTCATTCAATCAGTGAAAACCTGGCAAACAGGAGCCATTGAAAGTCCAAGTTAGTCACATACCTAGAAGGTCACCTTGTAAATATTGCATTCGCCAGCATTTGAATATATTGCATAATAAAACCCCATAGTTGCATTCACAAGTACCTCAAGATTTTGGTCACCTAATCTGCAAATTGTCCTAAGTCCAACTTTGAAATCAAATCAAAATGGGGGAAATCTACTCAAAAGGAGGTAGGATTCATCAAAAGAAAATTTCAATCAATCATTGAATCAATTCATAAAAAACACAAGTGAAGCACTTAATCAAATCCTAAATCCTAATCCAATTCAAACCAAATGCAAAATTTGATCCAAGATTTTCAATGACCCTATCTTTATCAGGATTAAAAGTATGAAATGGATGGAACTACACTTGAAATATGGATTTGAAAAATATTGCAAATTTTTCTTTTCTAAGTGTTGACTTGATTTATGAAATCATGTCTTTCTAGTGAATAGATGAAAGTTTTTAACTAGACAAGCTATGATGAAAGCATGATATTTTAGTTGATTTCTGAATGAATGTCTTAAGATCAAAGTTCTAAATCATGTATTATGTGTCTAAGGATGTGATCATCAAAGAATCATTGAGGACTTGTACATAGGATAAAACTGAGATCTCTATTTGTTTATGCAAAAGGATACCTTGGATATTTTGATCTTCAATATCATAATACCAAAATCCACTTGCAACATAGAATTTGACAAAATCGGTATTCACACTGTCATGATTGGTTTCAATCAGTGATAGTCATACCAAAAAGGATGGGCAAGAAACAAAAGAGGTGCAAAAAGTATTTATATCATCATGGTTGAAGTAGTGATGGTTGTACTAAAAGTGGGATTCCAAAAATTGCTCAATGATGATTATAAGCTCCAAATTTTTGAATAATGACATTTAGTTGCATACATCTAAGATTAAATGCATTAATGTATTTTTGTCTTTCTTAGTTTAAATTGCAAGAGGGAAAAATGACAAAAACGAAAGGGGGTGTGGTCAAATAAAAAATCAAATGAGCATAAAAAATTATATGTGATTGAGTGTGTTGGAATCCAAAAACAAAAAAACAAAAGTGCATTCCATTAGTTCACTTGCATTTTTTAAGTTCATTTTAAATCATTATCTTTGAGTTGCATTAAATCATCTTCATTAGACCTTGCATTCATTTAAGTGTATTCATCATTAGAATCATTAAGTTCATTGCATTAAGTTTCATTAAGTTCATTACGTTAAGTAGCATCTTACATCAATTGCATTAGGTTGCATATATCATGTAAATCCATTTACATTACATTAATTGCATTTTGTGACATTCATTCATCCATGTTAAAAACCATTAAGTGCATTAGATTGCATCATTCAAGATTTATTTCATTTAGAACACATCATTCTTTGCAAAAGAAAACATTCATATTACATCCATTAAGTGCAGTATCATTGCATTCATTAGGCCAAAAACATTACATCATTACATTCAGTAAATAAATGCATTTCAAATAAAACATTAAATCCATCATTACATGCATATCATTTAATTCATCTTAGAATCCATTGCATACATCTCATTATTCATTAACTACATCTATACATCATTACATCCATAATAAAGCATTAATCATTAAAGTTCATTACATTCATCCATCTATTCTATGTCATACATGAGACAATCATTTAAGCATCATTAGAACATGTGCATACATATCAAAAACCACATCTGAAAAGCATAAAAACAAATCATATAGGAAATAGAACCACCTAGATCTGCATATCATGCTAAAACACCTAAAAAGGAGATCCAACACATCATGACATCATATATAGTGAAATCTATCAAAAATGAGTATCATGATTTTAATTTTGATTGGCTAAATACTCATTTTGATTCAATTTCTTTGATTTTTCCTTGATTTTCCTTGATTAATCACTTGAATGATCCTGTCCACTTTAAGGTGATTACAACTATAACAAGCAAGTTTCAATTGAACTTGAGATTGAAGAACAAAACAAAAAGCTTCCATATGGTTGATTTGAATCCTCTATTGGATATAAGAACTTGGATCTTGTTTGAAAATTTGGGAATTATATGGAAAACAACATGTTTTCACTTGTCAGTATGTCTAAATGACCACCGTTAGTTGAACAATTTATAGTAGCTTTTACTAACAAATTCATCTATAGTTACAAAATAGTCTTCATTTGCAATAGATTTTAATTAACAAAATCATCTATTTACAAAAATAGATAATAATTGATTCCATTTCATTTCCTCTACATTAAATATGATATTATCTAATGTAATTTGAGAAATACTTAAATTTGTTGAACAATAGATACGATATATACTTTATGTTACAACTAGCAATTGTCATTGCACAAAAAGATCAACTTGTTAATGTCTGATACAACCACCAGACTTATAGAAGACACATGAGGCTATTAAACCATGCCATGAGTCATCACTACATAGGAATTACCAAGGAGGCCAAGGGCACAATTATTCTTTCTCATCATTGTAACAATCCCCCTAGTGCAAGCCCAGGGTTCAAACCTGTGATTAATCTATGATACCACTTCTTACAACTAGCGGTTTTCGTTGCGCCAAAAGATTGAACTTTTAATGTCTGATACAACTATTAGACATATAGAAGACACATGAGGTTGTTAAACCATGTCACAAACCACTGTTGCACTAGTAATACTAAGGAGACCAAGGATGCAATCAATATTTCTCACCATTTCAACACTTTATGCTCAAAATATATTATAAGTTTATTGCTTCTTGATTCTAGCGGAGGAATGTAATGAATCCATAACAAGTCTCATAAGAAGTTCTTAATTAAAAAATAAATTACAAGGGTGATCAGTGATTTCTCTTATAATTGTAATTATGTATTTATTAGTTTTAAGCTTTTCTACTTAGCTCATAATGTAAGTAACAGACTGTACCACTTAAAACCATTTCCTATCCATTGGAATCAACCCATTTTTTTGTTATCTACAAAGATTGCAATGTTAGGATGTGTTCTAGAATGATTCATTATTTAAATATTTTGAGCACTTCCTTAAAAAATATCCATTTTCTACACATTTCTTGAGATGATATCATTTTGAGGCATTCTATCAAATAATTCAGGTTCTTTTTTATTTTACATTTTGCATGCAAGTCAACCAAAGCATTTTGGTTTCTTTGTCCCTCTCTTCCTCTCTCACTCCCACTCTCCCTCTCTCCTTCCCTCTCACCCTCCCTCACCCTCCCTCTCTCCTTCCCTCCCTTTTTTCCCCTCTCTCTCATGATCCCTATTCTAGACATTGTCTTACTTATTAGGATACCTTGGAAGAAGAGGATAATATCATTACTTCTTTCCTTGCTGCTCTCCCTTCAAGTGATAAAACTAAAAAAAATCAAGAGCTTGATCAATTTGATGTTGTCAATGTTTTGGGTATGAAAAAACCTAAGGTTGTTGTTCATCTTTGTCAAGATACCCTTCCCTCTCAATTAAACCAATTATTGTTCACACTTATAACACAAGAAACAATAGAAAACCTATAAGTTAGGTTTTTCCTCCATCTCTTCCTACTTCTCAAACAGTGCTTCCTCATACACCCCATCTTCCTCAAAATATTGGAAAGGAGTGTGATTTAGTAGAACAAATCTATGCTACTCCTACCAAGACATCTATTTGGGAGCTTCTTCAAACTTCACCTACATATCATGAAGCATTGTAACAAACATTGAGAAACTTGACTACCCCATCTCTTGCACAACCTAATATAACCTCCATATTAGAATGGATGAATGTGACCAATAACAAAGCACAAATTATCTTTTCTCAAGATGAGTGGCCTCCTAAATAAATTCAAGATCAACATGATTCCCTTATGGTTTATTTCCTTATCAATGGTAATCTTATTCAAATAAATTTAGTTGGTAATCATATTTATGGTCTTAATATGTGTAGTATTGATTTTTTGTATAAAATTAAGGTGGACATTTCATCAATTTCAACCTTATTCTATTCCTATTTGTGAATTTTATAATGTTTCTAAACAAACCTTGGGTATTATCACTTTACTTGTTATTTTACCCACACCTAATCTCTTTCTCTCTCTCTCTCTCTCTCTCCCTCCCCCTCCCTCTCCCCACCTCTATCTCTCTCACTCCCCCTCCTCCCTCACTCCCCATCCCCTCTCTTCTTCCTTCCCCCTCCCTCTCCCTCCACCCCCTCCCTCACACCCCCTTCTCGCTCTCCCTCTCTCTCACTCCCCCACCCACTCCCCCCCTCTCTCTCTCATTCCCCCACCCCGTCTCTTCTTCTTTCCCTCTCCCTCCTCCCTCTCCCTCCCTCTCACTTCCCCTCCCACTCCCTCTCCCTCTCACTCCCACTACCACTCCCCCTCCTAATCCCTCTCTTGCTCTCTCTCTCTCTCTCTCCCCTGTCTCACTCCCCCTCCTACTTTCCAAACACTAATATATAAAAATTTATCATATTAGAGTGAATAAAAATTTATTTGGATCACCCAAATGTAAAGAGGAAATGAAAACACAAAGAAAGCCAAGACAAGACTGAAAAATAAAAAATCTATACAATGGATCACGAGTCGCCGAAATGATACCAATGACACAAATGCCCAAAAAGATGAGGAATGTCAAAAAGAAATAAGGAATTCATGGAATAATAACATCAACCAACATAGAGACACCAGAGGAAATTACAAATGTTTAAAGACATAATTGTCATGGTTCATTAATCCTTTGACTGTTCACATAGTTGAATTTTCTAGTCGCAAAGAATCAACTGTGTGACTAGAAAATTCTATGTCCAAATTGGGTAGGGTAGAAAATTTTGACAATGTTTTGACATTTTGATAATTAAATGAGATAAGTCTTGAACAAATAAGATATATAAATAATTTTTTTCCAATCTCATGTATTTCTAGGATATAAGTTAAATACTTTCCATATTCTACAATGCATTTGCTATATCACCTGTTTAAACCGCAATCACATTTTAAGATTCTTGGCAATGAAGAAGCGCAGGGAGAGGAAAGAATCTGTGAAAGAGTCAAACTTCAGAGGAATCCAAGTAGCAGTGCAACAATAGAGGGCTTGAATCCCTTTAAAGATCTTCCAATCTAGGCAAGGCCTGAAATGATCTTAGTCTTTATGGTTTGGGTTGAATCTGATCTAGGCAAGGCCTGAAATGAAAGGATGAAAGAACAACAACAAGAAATAGTGGAGGCATAACAAGAAAATGGTGGAGGTAGAGAAAGATTGTATTGGATCCTTCTATGCTCCTTTCATAGATCTCATTCCTCCCTGCATTGCCATCAAATGTACCTGATGCCATGACCTCAGGTATATGCACACCCTATTTGTAAATGTATTCACACACAGTCATCCCTTGTTTCAATACAAGATAATTCTTGGTTACTTGGCATTAGTTTTCAAACATTGATTTTGAAATTAACTATATATCTTATAGTTGACATTTTGGATCATTTAATAGGGGATAGTGAGTTGGATCTAAAATATTGATTAAAATGATTTTGAATTCTAAAAACAATTCTCTGCTAAATTTAATCTTGAAGATGTGAAACAAAGAGAGAAATGTGTTAAAGAGAATTGAGCTACCACATGTTGATGCCATCATGGAGTGATGTATTTCAACATCTTGATAATTTTGTAGATGAATTCCCTCTATATTGAGGCTTTCATAGGGTGACTGTTGTGTGCAGAGTGACTACATTGAGGCTTTCACAGGGTGACTGTTGTATCTTAGCAATCCACTGATCTTAGCAATGGTGAACATGAAGAAATTAGAAGAAATCTTAGCCCCTGTTACAATTGTAGGCTGGGTGAAAACCATCATCTTAGCATTGGTGAGACCATCACCTTGACAATCCATGAGCCCCTATTACAATTTCTTTCCTCCGGATCAATCAAAACGGGAAAAATTGAACAACAAACAAAACTATAAAAATACAATCTGCTCTTGGTTTTCTCATGAATGCCCCATAAATAGATTAGATGAAATCAAGTTTTTTTCCTTAACGGTAATATTTTTTTTAAAAAATGCAAGCCGTTACATAAAACGCTTTTGAGATCGAGCTTTTTTTCCCTAACGGTAATATAATAAAAACAAAATAAATAAAATAAGAGTCATGGGAGAGCTTGGTTCCCTTCCTTGTGAAAGAGTTTTTTTCCCTAATGGTAATATAAAAATAAAAATAAAAAAACAAAACAAGAGTCGTGGGAGAGCTTGAGTCTGTGCCTTGTGCAAGAGTTAGAAGGTAGATGAGATAGGTGACATTTGCAGTATATATTCAAAGGTTTGTTGTTTTAATATTTTTTATAAATAAATCGTAATTACACATTAACATTATATGGAAAATATATAATCAATAATAGGTTCAGTCAACTGATATTCCAAAAATGATAGAACCTATTTCAGAACCTACAAAATAAGAGACACTACTTAATGGTGCTAGCATTCAAACAATAGCCTTCTCCCGAGAACATATAAGATGACTCATGGGGAAAATTATACACTAAAGGCTGTAGATGTGCTTTTTGTTTTTAATGGTTTAATCATTTGGTCTAATTCAATGATTAGTAATGAATTTTTATAAATAATATATTTTATATAATATACATTATATTTATTATTACACATAATAATCAATATACATAAATTATATGAATCTTATATACTATATTTTATAAAATGTAAACTATTAATCTTATTTTTAAAATAATATTATATTTATATTTAATTAATATTATCTATGAAATGTAAGAGACAAATAAATATGTCGAACATAATTAAAATGTAATATTCAATTAAAACAAAATCATGTAGACGACCCACTAGTTACCATGTTTTTTTTTTTTTATCAGTAAAAGGTCAAAGCCCTATAAGGTCTTTTTATTAATATAAAATTATTTTTACATGTGACCCCGCTTGCTGCAGGCGTTGGTAGGAAAGAGCGGGGTTGAGAAAACCTCCAACCTTGCCTGCGACCATAGGTCCTGTACTTATACAAAATTTATGTGGGCATACCCACGACTCAACAATTGTCGAGATTTGTTTAAATACATAGTTCCCACGGGCATTCACACGTCTTAAAACAATTGATAATTATCTAGAAATAAAAACTATCAGTGGGCATACCCACTGGTCGATGATACCGAGGTTATAATGATACATCTATTACATTGCTATTTTTAAGGATACAACTATATGTTTCATACAATTAGGATGATATTTTTGTAGATATCCGTTCTAGCATCTGCGGAGACAGAGTGGTTTAGGTGCCTACTTGATAATATCCTCCTGAAAACCACCTCAGAAATCTTCCATATTGTGTAGTTAAGGGCTTACATAATTAAAATTGAAAAAAAAAAAAAAAAAGATCCAAAATTAAAAATAATATTATTACCTTCTTCCAAAGTTGAATTTTTAAGATACCTATCTCACTCAGGTAGCATACACACACATACACACACACACACACACACAAATAAAAAAGGGTTATAAATAGAAAGTTTGTAAATATAAAAGAAAATTAAGAAATTCCTCCACTTCATAAAAAAAGGTGTTTAGAATTACAAAATTATGCTAGGAAAATTGTTATTAATCAAATTATATGTTGTTACCAAGCTCAGATCAAAGAAAAGTGTGGCATATCTTTGAAAAGTTTGAGAATCCCATGTAATTTCAAAATCAATGGACCCCGCTTTGCCTTGATTACATCATATTGCCTTTGAGGCAAAACGGGATCCTTCCACATGTCCAGGTGGGACCGAAGATGTTTGTTGAGTTGACCAACCATGGAGCGGTCGCATGATCACATGAATAAAATAATAGCCTTGCAATCATGTGATAATGAAGCCTACTGGGACCCGCATACGCTAACAGCGTAGATGCGATCATGCGAGATGTGAACACATGGAATGGTGGGGCTGCGGGCTCTTAGTTGTGGTCTCCAAATCTACGGTCCCTACAAGATCACATGACTGAGAAACCGGTCTTGCGATCATGCGAGATGTAGCCACGTGGACTCCTCAGCAAATGCAGGCCCGGTTCATGTTTTTACTTTGGTCAGAATCGACGGTAGCCTTTCTTTGTGGCATAGTGGGATTGAGACACGTAGCTTGGTAGGTCCAGAGAGAGTTTGCCTGCAAGGTTAAATCGATGGTAGTCACTTTGTCATTATGGTGTGGGAGATTCTTGCGATCATGCGAGATTGTGATAGGTATAAAGTGGTGGGTCCAAGGTTTCTATGTAAAATCAGATCAACGCACGCTGCTATCCCGTTATTGAATCGGGGATCCTTCTAGGCTTAACGAGATGCAGCCACATAGCATTGGTTCCTAAAGTTTTCTTTGTAAGCGGTTAGAACATGTAGCTCGGTGGGACTAGAGGAGTTTGTAGATACTAAATCAATGGTCCCCACTTTTCCACTGTGGTGCGGAAGATTCTTAGAGGCAACACGGGATCTTGACGCGTGTCTAGATCACTGTTTCTATTTGATCGAAAAGCATTACGTTATTTTCGTAAAGATGGCCTTGATGGCGGAAGAAAGAAGATGGAAAAATAGAAAGGGAAGTACATGAAAGATTGAAAGCTGGTAAAGTCCCTTGCTTGCAATCTATGACTCGTGAGGATATCCGAAGAACACCGAGAAGTATCACAATGGAAACATATGTAAGCAGTGACCTTGGTGGTAAACAACAAGCATACGTGGACACTCATATTCATGCCTTTGCATGGGCCCCATAGATGCAAGATCTATGGTGGTCGCATGTTCACATGGGATCTTCCGATCCCATGTGATCATGCGACCACCGTTGGATTTTAAGGGCATTTGAAGATTCAAGCTGTTGAAGATTCATTACGGGATATTGGGCATCTTGCCACCTGTCGAGATACTTTTCCTGCAAGCTCCCAATGTTGTTACCGAGCTCAGGTCAAAGAAAAGTGTGACGTATCTTTGAAATGTTTGAGAATCTCATGTAATTTCAAAATCAACGGACCTCGCTTTGCCTTGATTACGTCATATTGCCTTTGAGGTAAAACGGGATCCTTCCATATGTCCAAGTGGGACCGAAGATGTTTGTTGAGTTGACCAACCATGGAGCGGTCGCATGCTCACATGAATAAAATAATAGCCTTGCGGTCATGCGATAATGAAGCCTGCTAGGACCCGCATACGGTAACAGCATAGATGTGATCATGCGAGATGTGAACATGTGGAATGGTGGGGTCGCGGGCTCATAGCTGTGGTCTCCAGATCTACGGTCCCCACAAGATCGCATGACTGAGAAACCGGTCTTGCGATCATATGAGATGCAGCCACGTGGACTCCTTAGTAGATGCAGGCCCAGTTCATGTTTTCACTTTGGTTAGAATTGACGGTAGCCTTACTTTGTGGCATAGCGGGATTGAGACACGTAGCTTGGTGGGTTCGGAAAGAGTTAGCCTACGAGGTTAAATCATTGGTAGTTGCTTTATCGTTATGGTGTGGGAGATTCTTTGCGATCATGTGAGATTGTGATAGGTGTAAAGTGGTGGGTCCAAGGTTTCTATGTAATATCAAATCGACGCACGCCGCTATCCCATTATGGAATCGAGGATCCTTCTAGGCTTAACGAGATGCAGCCACGTAGCGGTGGCTCCTAAAGTTTTCTTTGTAAGTAGTTAGAAAATGTAGCTCAGTGGGATAGGAGGAGTCTGTAGATACAAAATCAATGGTCCCCATTTTTCCGCTATGGTGCGGAAGATTCTTAGAGGCAACGCGGGATCTTGACGCGTGTCTAGATCACTATTTCTATTAGATCGGAAAGCATTACATTATTTTTGTAAAGATGGCCTTGATGGTGGAAGAAAGAAGATGGAAAAAAAGTAAGGGAAGTACATGAATGATTGAAAGCTGGTAAAGTCCCTTGCTTGCAATCTATGACTCGTGAGGATATCTGAAGAACACCGAGAAGCATCGCAATGGAAACATATGTAAGCAGTGACCTTGGAGGTAAACAGCAAGCATAAGTGGACACTCATATTCCTGCCTTTGCATGGGCCCCGTAGATGCAAGATCTACGGTGGTTGCATGTTCGCATGGGATCTTCCGATCCCATGGGATCATGTGACCACCATTGGATTTTGAGGGCATTTCCTATGGTGCTGTCGTACGTTGGACTGAGTCAGTAGATCTTGTGAACTAGGTGACCTGTGTGTCAAGGATGGAATTTTCAAAAGCCAGTCATATGATCACATGAAGGCTTTCGAGCTCTTGCGATCATGCGATGAGTCTAGCTAGGATGGTGAAAGGAGATCTTAAACACTAAAGTGAGAAGAACCATAAACTAACCCTACCTAAACATCATGCTTACCTCAAAAGGGGTGGCTGAGAGAAAGGGAGGGGATTAGTAGGCTGATAATAAGATAACCAAGTGGCCGGTATTCTAGTAATAAATTATGTACAATGTTAACCACTAGTCTTTCACATAGAATGCACTAGGAATGGGGAGAGCTGAATAGTAAATGTTTGTTGAATTTGTCCTAGAAAAGTTCCTAATCTGACCAAACCTATTTAGGAATAAATGTTGATTAATTTTATATGCACCAACTCTAAGCCACTGTATTTCTGACGGTTAGTTGGTATTTTAATTAAAAATCCTTATTAAAATTAAATCACATATGCCTAATCATGTCCATTACCTAATATATATTTGTTCTTCCATGTCATCTCAGCATGATAAATCTAGGTTATGACTCCATCAGCTCCAAGATTAGCTAACATATCTGCCTCTATATTACCTTCTCTATATGTATGCCTAATTTCATGTTTGGTGAAGCTTTCCATCACTAGATTAATCTCCTCTATTTTAGAGTTTAAGATCCAATTGGGTGTTTTTTTGGTACGAATGGCATTTACTATAATTTGAGAATCACCTTCAATTATTAATTTGGAGATGTTAAGATTCTTACATAGCTTTAGACCCTCTAGTGCTGCTATGCATTCAGCCATGTTGTTAGTGGTGGGATTGATAGGCCTTGAGAACTTAGCAATAACTTCCGACTTCCCATTTTGAATTATCCCCCCAATGCCAGCAACTCCAAGTTCCCTCTAGATGCCCCATCAAATTTGAGTTTATACCATCCTTCTTTCGGAGGGATCCACTTGTAGGAGGCTCTATCACTCTTCCTTTTGGATCCCCCTTTTCCATAAAGGGGGGGAATATCTAATTTAGGCCACTTGCTTCTAATTTTGTTATCCCAGCTTTTAAAGGACTCTTCATAACTCAATTTGTCTCTGAGCTTACTGTTAATGATTTCTACTATTGAAGCTTCTATCTTGTTGGTGATTGTATTCCATGATAATTTTTGATTTGTGAAGATCCTTCTATTTCTTTCTTTCCAGATTTCCCATGCTACTATAGATGGAGAAATGAACCATATATCCTTATATAAATTGTCTTTAAAGAGAGAAGGCCAAGCTTTGAGGTGGCTGACTAAATTAGATTGAAGAGCTGACTTCCAGCCTAGGCTTTGATGGAGCCAATTCTAGCAATTCTGAGTATAAGGGAAATTAAGGAGAATGTGATTAACATCCTCAGAATGATTCTCACATAGGGGGTACCTAGATGGCCCTTCAAAACCCAGTTTATTAAGTCTATCCGCTGTAAGAATTTTGTCTTGCAGAGCTACCCAAAGAAAAATGCCAGCTTTGGGAAGGCAAGATTTATGCCAGCATAGATTTAGTGGGATATCTAAGCTATCCATATTCATCTCCCATATAATAGAATTGTAACCCTCTTTAACTATATAGTTGCCTTTATTTGATTTAGCCCAGATTAAGATATCTGGTCTACTTTTGAGTGAAGCTTCTCTATCTTTCAAAATTGTGAAAAGGATTTGTTTTTCATGCCATGCTAAACCAATTTCTTCTAAATTACTTCATTCATAACCATCTTTTTTACATATATAATCTTTAAGATAAATTCCTTTAACTCTTTTACATTCTTCCATAAACTCTGGTGAAATTCCTAGAGTGTCTAGGGGGGGATGACCTGCCCATGAATCATCCTAGAAAAGTGCTTGATCCCCTAAACCTATATCCCATGTCAGACCTTTGCTAATAATGCCTCTGCATTCTTCAATAAAGTTCCAAATCTGAGAGCCTTTGACAAGAGTGCAAGATCTGAAGATATTAATGGGGTTCGCATCAAGGATATATTTATGAAGTAATATAGATGCCCATTTGCTACTAGATTCCTTATACATTCTCCATATAAGTTTATCTCCAAGAGCTTGGTTTTGCCATAGGATATTTTTGATGCCTAGACCCCCCTTCGATATTGGTTTACATAATGTATCCCATTTAATGGGGGCAATTTTTTTGTCTTTTGATGGACCTTGCCAGTAAAAGTATCTAAGCATTTTATCTAAGTTCTTTTTGATACAAATAGGGAGGGGGAGCACGGACATATGATACGTAGGTATGGTAGAGAGGATTGATTTTATCATAGTCACCCTACCTGCTTTTGTTAACCATCTTCCTTTCCAAGAACTCTTCTTATTTTGTACTTTAGTGATAACTTGCTGCCATGGTTCGGAAGATTGGATGCCTTTATCCAAGTCAATACCAAGATATTTGCATGGGAATTTCCCAATCTTGTATCCCATAATATTACATATCTCTGATTCTACCTTCGGGGTGGTATTAATAAAGAAGATTTCCGATTTGGAGGGATTGACCCCTTGTCCTAAAGCTTCCATATACATGTTTAAGATGTCCTTAAATGCTCTAGCTTCTTCCCTGTTAGCTTGGCCGGGTAGTATTGTATCATCCACAAACTACTGGTGTGTAATATTTGGAATGTTTTCTGAAGCCTTCAATCCTATGATTTTACATTCCATCTATTTCTTAGTGATAGATCTACCTAACGCTTCTTCCATAATGATGTAGAGGAAGGGGGATATTGGATCTCCTTGTCTTATGCCTCTAGATATACCAAAAAAACCTTCCGGTGTTCCATTGATTAAAATCAAGATTTTAGGTGTGGAGATACAGTTAAAAATGAGATTAATCCATTGTCTGGAAAATCCAAATGCTTCCATACATTTGCATAGAAATCTCCAGTCTACTTTATCATATGTTTTTTGGATGTCTAGCTTAATAAGCATGCTAGGATCCTTTGTTATTTGGGCCGTATGGACTACTTCCTATGCTATAATAATTCCATCCAAGATCGATCTATTTGCTATGAACCCTGTCTATTCTTCTGATATAATATTGGGAAGGAGAGATTTAAGCCTATTTGCTAAACACTTAGAAAGTATCTTATATATTGTATTACACAAGGATATAGGTCTAAAATCCCTTGGCTCCGTGCTATCATTTTTTTTGGGGATTAATGCAAAGAAGGTATTGTTTATTTCATTTAATAATGATCCCAAATTTCTCATTGCTTCTATTGCTTGCCTTACCTCCTCGCCAACAAAATGCTAACATTTTTGGAAGAATCCTGCCTGGAACCCATCTGGGCTCGGGGCTTTATCCAGATGTAACTCAAAGACCACTATTTTAACCTCCTCAAGGGATAGTTTGTCATTAATCATCTTATTATCTGCTTCTATAAGTACCTTGGGAATAGTTTTAAGCATTTCTTTTTGTGCTCTAAGGTCAGTACCTTCTATGTTGTTAAGAAGGGATTGATAGAATTGCAAGAAGATTTCTGATATTTGTTTAGGTTCCTCAGTGAGCTCTCCCTCTTGATTCTTAATTTTAGAAATTCTATTAATGCTTCTTTTAAAATTGGTGGTGTTATGAAAGAATTTTGTATTACTATCTCCTTCCTTGAGCCAAGTTTCCCTAGATTTCTGTTTCCAAAATATCTCTTCCTTAAGGAGGATGGCATTGTATTTAGAAATTAACTCCTTCTCCTTATAATAACTTTGATCATTCATCCCATGTTCTATTACTAAATTATTAAGGTCAGCAAGCTCTTGTTCTAACTGAATTTTTTCTGCAAAAATGTTGTTAAAATTGTTCTTATTCCATTCCAATGCTTTATTTTTAATGATTTTTAATTTAGCTATTAAGCAATACATTTTGGATCCTTTAACTGATATTCGTTTCCACTAGTCCTCTACTAGATTAATGAATTTTAGGTTTTGGAACCACATAAACTCAAATTTGAATGGATTTCTTGTTGGTTTAGTGTCTTCTATAATAGAAAGCCTAATTGGGAAATGATCCGATCCAGCCTCTGGAAGGATTTTTGCAGAATATAGCTGATTAAAGTTTTCTGTATTAGTCCTAATAAAGAACCTATCCAGCTTTTCAGCAATGTAACTAAAACCTTCTCTTCTATTATTCCATGTATATATTCTGTTATTTGTGTCTATGCTAATTAGATGATTATCCATAACCTAGTTGCGAAAATCCTTGTGAGCTTGAGATACATAATGTGAACCTCCAAATTTTTCTTCAGGAGCTAAGATGGCATTAAAATCTCCTCCAATCAGGAAAGGGTATACTAATGCATCATTTAAGAAAAGGTGGATCTCATGCCAAACTCTCCTTTTTTCTTCGTTGTGAATTGGTCCATATATATTGATTAGGTAAAATTTCAAGTTAGACTTTAGACTTTTAACTTCTAAGGCCATCTAGTTACTGTTATTAGAAATTGGTATGCCTACAACTTTACGGGGGTCCCACAGTACTGCTAATCCTCCTGAATATCCTGTAGATGTAATGAATTTTGATTTCCATATGCCAAGTTTCTTACTAATTTTAGTGCTTTCCTCCCTGTTGAGTTTGGTTTCCTATAGTAATATTATTTCAGACTCAAATTTTTTTAGATATCTCTTAATTAATCTCAGCTTGTTAGGGGTGTTTAATCCCCTAACATTCCAAGTAGTGACTTTCATTTCTGCTGGGGAAGGTACTTCCCCTTCCCTGTGTGCAAAATTTCAGCTATCTTTTTTTGGCTGCCCGCATTACCATTCATTGTTCTTAATTCAACTGTTGATTTCCTACCTCTTTTCTTCTTAATTCTATTAATATTAGGGGAACTTAGGCTTCCTCTATTCATAGCTATTCCCAATTGCCTCTCTTTATTAGTAATTCCAAGGAGACCCTCAATAGATTCCTTAACCAATGTAAAGTTTTGATTTGAATTAATGATGGGGTTATCCTGCTTGTCTGAACTCTTCTGTTCTAGTTCAATCTGAACTTGAGTTGTTTCCTTATCTATAAGCTCCTTTCCATATGATTCAAATATATTTTCTGAAAGGTCCAAGTTTAGTGTTTCCAACTCTAGTGGGATAGAGAATGCATGGTTCTCCCCATTTTTATAGGTATTCTTAATTGTCATGCAAGGGGCCACATTCCTGGAATTGCTAATATCCTTACTTTCCTCTTGCACTATAATTGAATTTCCTAGGACAGGTTTGTCCTCTTTCTGCACTATATTTTCTACATCTACTTGGTTTGATACCATGCCAAGGTGGCCGGGGGGGGGGGTATAGTTTGAGACATCCTTTACAGGGATAGTGAGATAAGTATGTTGAGTGGCGATAGAATCCACTTTCTCATTATCTTCTTGGGTAATATTCTATATTAGATTGATTAAAGTATCTTTTTGATATTTCATTTCCTCGCGATCGCAAATCTCATCCATGAACATATCCAAAAGTTTACCTGTAAGAGTTTCTCCTAGCTTATTATTCTGAATATCTTCTACTTTAATTTTTTCTTCATTCTCTTTAGAGGCTATTTAGTCTAAACATAAATGTTTCAGAGGCTGGACATTACTAAAATCTTCCTCTGTTTCTTTTTTGGTATCATTGTCTAGCTTCTTAATAGGTGAAGGAGGTAGTAGATTATCATAATAATAGCTAGGCTCTATCAGGGTGGATATTACATTTAAATGAGAGTATAGCATTTCTATGCTTTCCTTTGAAATGTTCCTAAGAAGAAAACCTCCTTTATCCTTTAAGAAATTTACCTTTATATTATTATCTAGATATAATAGTGTTTCTTTACTATGCTTTTGATTGTAAGTATACAATCTGTTATCTATCTTTGGATTTTCTACAAAGTCTTCCAGTATCATTGGATTTATAAATATGGAGTTCGAATTGAAACTAAGCTTAAGGGGGGGGATATACTTCTTGTGATAATTTAAATTAATTATTAGGATAGCCTCTGCTTGATTATGTTTAGTTTTAGCAATTCTTTTAAAATCACCAATCTTATTTCCTATGCTTTTAAGAATCTCAATATGATTACATTCTAGTGGTAAATTTCTTAGTAAAATTGCTTTTTCTACCATGAAATCTGTTACATTTATAGGGTTAAATAGAAAGGACCAATTGCAAACATAAAAGGGTATGTTTCTGTATTTCAAGGAACCTACTCCTAATATTTTCTCTTTAAGGTTGCTGGATAAGCAATCTACAAAAAGGAAGTTATCAGCCATGATAGTAATACTTACCTCAAATGGGATTGTAGATGACAGACCTTCTATTATGTCTTCAACGTGAACCCCTATTCTAGTCCATTTGCAAAGGAAGCCTCTATCTGCAAAAGCATTCTGGTTTTGCAAAATACAACTTTCATCCACTGTCATTCTAATATGATTTTGGTCATAATTTCCACTTTCTAGTGGAAGCTTTTTCTCATTTTTTACAAAACGTCTGTGAGGCAGAGAGTACACCTTCTCCGAAGACTTTGACAGAGCAGGGATAATATCTTTATTACTTTTAGCCGAGATAAGGAATTTCCTTTTCCTTGATTTCTCATTGCTCCTCCTATGATGAGGAGGGCTGTAGGCATTCATAGATTTGTGTATAGATTCGCAATTGAAAAATCCCTTTGACTGTTTATGCCCTATGGTTTTTACAGGGGGAAAAGATGAATTTTCCATATTTGATTGTGGTGACTCATAATTCATCTGTGGATCCTTCCATACACCCCTTTCCCCTTCCAAAACCCTATTAGTATGTTGTATCTTTTTTCATGGGGTCTAGTCCTTATTTAACAATTCAAAGGGACTTTCCAAAGTTAAAAAATTGTTGTTGCGCTTCTTATGGTTAGATTTCTCTGGATACCTACCTTTCACCACCTGCCATTCTGCGTTACTCACTTTTTCCACCCCAGAGGACAACTTAGCTCCTGGAAATCCCCCTCCCCCCATCGCAAATAGAGGATCATCAGAGTTCTTAGCCAGAGTAATCCTGGACACCAGAGCCTTTGTATCCCCAGGGTGATCCCTCCTTCTTCTTACTTCTAACCATGAGGCTGATTGATTCAATATGCAAACTGGAGGTGCTTGAAAAGGTACAAATCCAATTTTCCTTTTCTCAAGATTGCAATGATGTGGAACATGCTCAGCTTTTGTAGATCCATCTCTAAACTTCCCCATTTTAGCATATTTGGTCTTTGCAAATAGGGAAAATTGTTCATTAATTGACTTGACCGAGAATACCTTATACTCTGATTTCTTGTTGCAGTTCACAAACCCCTTACCTTTTGGATTTACAGAGTTTGAAACCCTAGCTATATGAGTATCATATAGTAGAGACTTCCTTAGGTTTTTATCCTTGTTATCACACTCTTCATTTTGAGGCTCTGAAATTTTACAGGGGGTCGGGGCCGCTTCTTCAGCCACAGGATGATCCTTCTGAGATTCCGCAAGGCTTTTAGCCCACTATTTAGTGATAAAACCATCAAGGTGCTCATATGTGGGATGCAAATGATGCCCATCTGGCCTCCTGCAATCCTTATGTTTATGGTCGTAGGTCCAACAATTAAAACAATAGCTGGAAAACTCCTCTTTCACGCTGTTGGTTTTTGGATCAGGGTTTCTAAAGGAGCGCCCATTAATGTGGGCATGAGCACTCACAAAAATTCACTGGTGATGAGCAAGCCCTACTTGCATCTGCCTTCTCTGCAAAGTGCACTTTCATTGAGTATGCAATTTTTTGCATTTTCGCATAGGATTGTTTTTGAAATAATTGCATTGGTCCTATACTAGTTACCATGTTTGAATACCATTTAATTTTTTAATTTCACTTAAGTTTTACAAAATTTTATGATAAGAATTTTCATGCACATTATCATCTCGCATATTTAAAAGTGAATGTGTGTGATATCTCTTTCCATTATGATTTGATTGAAGTCAATCATGTTCTCCATTCATTTGATGGACAAAATTAAATAGAGTTGTCAAGATAAACAAATAATAACAATTTTATAATATATTTATATATATATATATATATATATATATATATATATATATATATATATATATATATATATATATATATATATATATATATATATATATATATATATATATATATATATATATATATATATATATATATATATATATATATATATATATATGTATATATCTCCATCTCTCTAAAATTATCTCATTATCTATAATATCCCTCTCTATTTTATCACTTCCATTACCTTTTTCTTACAACACAAATATTGAGAGAAAGATCTGCACAGTAGCACGAATTATTTTTCTCTTTGTTAAAACAATTGTATGTGAAGGCAAAAGGTGTCCAGTGATGCTCTAGGATTTTCGCTACTAGAGAAGGATGGTGATCCCATTTGAAGGCCTCCATAGAAAAGTTGTATTTCTCATTCACTTTCTTATTCTTTCCTTTGTTCTTAAGCTTCTTGTTGTCCGATATTACAACTATTCTTTGGTTGGCCGCCCCAAGTCTCGAACCTTGTTCTCTCAAAAAATAGCTAAGGAAATACACAAACAACTATAACAAAAATAGAAAGGCGATGGCGGCCAATACAATGGCTAAGAACATTTTCCATCTATGCATGTGTTCATAAACTAAAATAAAATAAGAGATATTTATAAATAAGACAACTGACCATAATAGTAGATTAAAAAAACATTGATTAATAATTTGGTACCTGAATCCCCTTCTCATTAATTAGAGATACCAAGTGTTTTATGAGAGCTCTGGATTCATTCAGTGGTCTCAAGAAGCATCTGTGATTTCCTTGAGAGACTCTTTAAAAGAAACGACCTAAAATTATCTTTTAAGCCAGAGTAATGGCGACTCAGAAATAGAAGGCAGGGGTGACAAATATTCAAAGCAAAGCTTCTAAAACTATAAACCATTAAATTTAGGGTTTTTAATACTCAAATAATTTTTTGCTAATAGGTAACTAGAGCTCATTCATTTACAATGTAGAAGAGTCATTAAAACCCCCAAATCTAAATTCTCTTCTAGTAAATTTTGGCACCAAACAAGGGCATCATAAAAATAATAAATGTGGATTCGTATTTTTGTTGATACATATCCTAGAAATAAAACTTTGTTCATTGCCTCTTCATATATAATTTACATATAATATCGAGAGCTCTATCTCTTGCCTTGACAGTTCTTCTCCTCCATGGTGAACAAAGCAATTTTAGGGGTTTTCAGCTCCCCTACGCTTAGCAATAGGGAAAACAGATCTGGCGTAAAAGGAAAGTAGTGAAAACTCATTCTCTACACAACCATGATCAAAATTAAGTGCATAATTGATACTATCATACTAAAATTGCCCAAATTTGGTCTGATTATTGATGTAATTGGCTGAACTATTATTTTTCTTCAGTTTTCCCAATAAATTTCTCCCTTTCTAAGAACAAGTAGAAGTTGCAGGTCTTTTACACACAAGTGAGACCATTCTCTTCCCCACCATGTGTATCTCCTCAATGTATCTTTAAGAAATCAGCTATAGTGTCACAACAGAAGTAGAGAAGCATAATGGTGAAATTTTTATTAGTTGAGGAGATCCCTAGGTGTCAGGAGGGTAGCCCCAAAAAGATAAAAAAAAAATGGTGCCGCTAGAAGTTTCTAGAATGAAGATAGTTTTATTTTTGTTATTTTTGAATTGAAAAAAAATTAAACCCCAGCAAAATTGGTTCTAACCAATCAGAAAATAGAAATTAATGTTTAGAAATATATTTTAAAAATAAAACACTTTAAAAATTTAGAATGTTAGATTATTTTTATTGTAAAAAGCAATATATAAGAACCAATGAAAAAATTAGTTCCCTGCCTTATATATGGAAGGACTAATAATGAAAACATTAGTTCCTTTCCTTATATAGGCTGCGACTAAAAAAAGTGAGACCGTTATATAAAAGGTGTTTGAGTTCTAGGATGGAAACTTGAAAGAGAATATGTGTTCATTTGTGTGTCTTTTCATGCTTCTATATGAATTACTATAATCATTTGAATGTGACGTAGTTATATGTCTCATGTTTGTAACCTATATATATATAAATTTTATTTTATTTTTATTTTTTTGTATCAAAAAATATTTGGTAATAATTTTCATTTAGATAATATTTATTAGTAATTCATAAAAAAAATATTTAAAAATATATATAAAAATTAAACACTTAATAATAAAATTTTGAGTACAATATCTCAAATGAAATGCAAGAAAATAATAAATTATTTTTCTTCTAATCTCTATGTTGGATGAAAAATAAGCAAAAAAATTACATGTTTTAACTAGCTAGCTATATTCATCTCAAGAACTAATCTTGAATGAGTATGAAAGAAATCAAATATTTTAGAAATAGTTTTTAAAGAGACTTTTTAAATGGTAAGTTTTCTAAATATCATGAATGTGATAACAAAAAGTCAAATTATATTCAAATTACATAAATGAAAATATATGTGTGGGTAGTTGAATGTTGGAAAATGAGCCTACAAATGGGATATGTGAACTTGAGTCATTAGAGAAGAATTCATCCAGACCAAATGGATGGATGTCATCTAAGAAGGCAGGCCCTCCTTTTGCTAGGTGGATCGACAAGGAATTGAGGATCTTGATAATTGGTGGGGTACTAAGGAAGAGTGTGTGTTTGCAATGAAAATATTGAAGTTGTTACATTAATATGAAGTTAGGGATGTGACTAATCAACCATATCCCAATAATTAATTTAAATAAAAATTTTACATAAAGAGTGAGCCTTGAGGGAAAGATTATGTGATATTTATTAGGTGTGGATGAATAAGATAATGAAGGAATTTCAAGGAGGTTGCATTGGATATAGTTAATTGAACTATAGTCCTTCCATTTCTTCTCTTTTTTACTCTCTATGCTAGTTGTTGTGGAAGTCATAGTTGTTGAGGAGGGAGCTAGGAGGTTGTGGGGTGTACGAAGGAAAACCTCTGGGGGTTTTCTTTATATTCAAAGTGTCATTTTTGTGTCACACCACAACAGATGGAGGTATTTTTTGCTACAAGGTGTGGGGAGGGTTTTATCAAGTCCTCAAGATATGACAAAGGATTTACCCTCTCAAGAGAGTCCTTATTTTTTATATGTGGTGTTAGGATTTCATCAATATTCTACAAGGGTATGATATTGGAATAAATTTTTTGAACAAGACTTTGCATGTGGAGGGGTACATGAAGACCATATATTCTAAGGTCCAAAAAATTAATGGTTTCTTGGAAAGAAGCTAATACAAACTAATTTTAGTGATTCAACTAGATTTTGATGTGAAGGATGTAAATTATCTAAGGAATCATGCTTTAATTTGCAATTTCTTGGGAATTCATGCTTCTTTTCCCTTTCTAGAGTTGTCTAGGTTCATTGGACTTAGAACCTTGAAGGGGATTTAGAGATCACGATATCAGCCAATGGCTACTTCGCAATGGTTTTCTCTTATGTAGTAGATCATAATAAGGCCTTTGAAATTGATCCTTATTTTCACAATCAAGTGGATCTATTCATCAAGTTGTGGCACAAAGTATTTTATCCGAGTGAGGAGCTCCCATCTAGGGTCCCAGTGTGGGTAATAATTCATTGGCTCTTGTTAGAGTTCTAGCCAAAGGATATCATACATATGATAGCATAAATTTTATAAAATTTGGTGGGTCCATCATTGTAGACAATGAATAAAAGGGCTATTTCTTGACCTCATATCTATGTTGAACTTGATTTGAATAGAATATTACAAAATAGAATTGAAATTTGGGTTGGATCCACCTCATGGGTGCAACATCTTGATTATGAATATCTACCTTTCCCATGTCATAGATGCCATGAGTATGGACATCTGCAGAAAAAATTTGTGAAAACTAGTTCTATAGGGACTCCTTCAAGAGATGTTCCATCCAATAAAACCCCTCATGTGAAACAAATGAAGGATAAAGGACAGACACAAGTGACAGAAGGAGAAAATTGATAAAGAAGGGTTTATTCCAAAATTCAAATAGGAATAAAGGGTTGAAGAGAACACTCAAGGACAAGTAGTCTGAGAGGCTTTCTAACTGCTTTGACACCCTAGAATATTTTGAAAAAAAAAATCATGAACCCAAAATGTATGCATGAAAATACCAAGCTATTATAATTAGAATAGATGGAGGTTGGGGTGGTTGAGAATCAAATTAACTTTCAAAGGGAGGACACGGTGGCTCAAAAGGAAATTGATAAGCCCATGGGTGATCTGTGTGACTTGGGTCTATCCAAAACAAAGGAAACACTCAGGGATATCATCCCTACCTCTTGAAGTGAGTGCCACTAACCTAAGGGATGATAGTAAAACACAACCCATTCTTGGTTTGAAACAAAATAATTTCAAAATGAATATCCTAGAGAAGTCTACTAAGATTGGAAGAAAGAAAGATCAAGTGAATAATAAATTAATGGAAGATAATATACTGGAATCATGGATTGTTCAGACCATTGATTCCCACTTTTCCAACTTTTAGAGATGAAAACTTCATCACGAACACAAGAGGCTAAACAACATTCCTAGAAAAAAGGTTTTTAGGGAATTTACTAGATATCATTCTCCAATTGTGATCATTATTCAGGATTTTAAGTTATTTGTGGAAGGCGTGGTTAACATTGCTCCCAAGCTCTAGTGGAGGGGCAAGTGAAAGTTAATTGGTGTCTAAGAAAATGCCAAAGGGATTTCCCACCTATGGGATCTTCATAAGTTGATTCCTTGTAGGTGAATTTGTAATAGGTATTCTCTTTCAATGATAACTTCTAGTTTTGACACTAGAGAAATACTCTTGTTTACCATTTTTTATTCTCCAACTAACTTTGTTTGAAAGCCTAGCTTTATGAATCACATTAGATATGTGGGATCTTTTAATTCTCTTTGGTCTTGGATTTTGGTGGGATATTTTAATGCAATCACTACACTAGTACAAAAACAACAATATATGACCAAATAAACTACCAAAAATTGTAGATAAATGACCAAATTTGGTCACATGACTAGTTGTAGTTTATTGCCGGTCATTTATCTCGTGACCAAATTTATGACTAAACTATTTTAGTCATTTATTTGGTCATTGATTTGGTCATATATTTAGTCATTTATTTGGTCATTTATTTGGTCATTTGGTAGTTTATTTGGTCATTTATTTGGTCATTTATTTGGTCATTTATTTAGTCATTTATTTGGTCATTTATTTGGTCATTTATTTGGTCATTTATATGGTCATTTATTTGGTCATTTATTTGGTCATTTATTTGGTCATATATTTAGTCATTAATTTAGTCATATATTTAGTCATTAATTTAGTCATATTAGGCCATGATGGAATCGAACCATCATCCTCCTACTTGTAAATTAGGTGCTCTTCCATTGAGCTAGTACCCTTAAAAGAATAATCATACCATGTATACTAGTACTTTCCACTAAACATAATTTTAAGTTTTTCCATCTATAGTTCAAGGGTAGAAAAGCTTAAGGGGAGGATGACTAGTGATACTTTAAACTCAATGGTGAAGTTATTCAATGTGTAATATATGAATGATGCCATTGGAAAATACATTACATGTGGTTTGTTCCCCTTATTATAATGACAAGCATATATCTTTAGGGGAAACCAGCCATATTAAATAGAGATAAAGTATGTACCAATGATCATACCTTCTACATTTTAACTCGTAATTAACCCATCAAAAGCTTTACTGCTTTAGAAGTGCACACTTCTGATAACCTTCCAATCTATTGCACTTCTATCCAATACATCAATCATAAAATTAGTATTATTAAGGAAATTTGATACACACTAAATTCAACTTATAAAAATTGATAGCCATTTTCAAAGATCTCCTATTTGTGGTATATATTAATCCTTAAGATACATTAATAACTAATAACGTAGCATCTTTCTTATCATAGCTAGAAAACATAAAATATTAAACATTGACCTTAAAACTACTTAAGGATGCCACAAGTAAGTAATGCATTGGAATCACTAATCATTGGTTGAACACTTCAGTTTGCCAATTACGACCAAATACCTAGGTCACAAAAAAATAATAAAAATAACTAGATCGACTACTTCAACGTTATTTTTTTAAAATACAATGTTAACTGGTTTCTTTGAAAATCAAACAAATTTATAAAAAATGTTATAAAAAATTCTAACAAAGACACAAATTTTTAAAATTCTAACAAAGAAAGTATGTTTTAAAAAATTCTAACAAAGACACAAATTACTCCTGTTAGATACAATCTTTGATAGATTACCTGATACTGTTCTGCAGACCATAAAACTCACCAATTAAAGGTTTCAAGGATTCTTGTGCATTCATATCATGATTAGTAACATCTTGCTCATAGTGCTCCACATAAAGTCTAATTGTAGCACCAGCTGAACCTATGCCTTGCAAATTAGATCCCTCATTATTAATCACCAAATATTTTACTAGTAAAGAAATGTTAGACCTAAAGTAAAAATAGTACAGTGACTCAACTTAAATAATTTGACAATCCTTGTTATTAAGAATAGAAAATCCTTGGTCAATATTATGATATTGCCTTTTCTTCTACAATAACAGAGAAGAATTTTTTATGTTGCTCGAATAAAGTGTAAAAGTGTATGCTACTAACTTTCCTTTCCAGACAGGACATGATTGCTTTGATATCACTTGACAGTGAAAAAGGTCTTTTAAAGGCCTATCATAACAACAGAGGGGGAAATGGGCAAATGTTGTGGGCATAAGCACCAAGATGAATGGATTTTAAGGATTTTTTTCAATATTTTAGAGCTTTTGTCCAGAGAGTTATTAACAGTAACAACAAATCCTACTATTCATACGATAGGATTCTATCTAAAGAAAGAAAATGAGATGCCAAACAAAGGTGATAAAGAAAAAAACACTAACTGATAGACAAAATATAATTCTAGAACCATCCGTGAAAACAAAATGAATATCTTTTTTTGATGCAATACTCCCATCAGCCTGAAATATTTGAGACAAAAGTACTGAATTATTGCATAACTTTCTTTAAAAAAAGGCACTAGGCCAAACAATTAATATTTGAGAATCATATGCACACTATACATCAGAAGTATGTTGTCTTTCAAACTTACTGGATCTATGTATGAAAAATCATCCACGAACTTGAGTTCATAGCTCCCTACATAGATGGAATCAACTGATTTCAGAAATAGTAGGCTCAAACTTCAAATTTGCAGAAAGTCAAAGATCAAATGTCTCAATATATAGACCTTCTGCAAGAAACATGTCAGCCAAGATCTATCACATTTTCCAAGAACAAGAAAACGTAATACAAAAATATAGGTCAGGAGCCAAATCATAAGGTTCTTGATGCCAAGTTGTTGAAATAACGTGTGATCCAAGAGAGACATCAGCCTAAGATCAAGGAAAATCATCATATGAGCCACAAAGCTCTGACGATTGGGAAATTGCTTCGCGAGATCAGAAAACTCCAACTGACCATTAGAACATGAAGAACATACATGCCCAAACATAGATCCCAGATAACTCCACTGGGAGTATCAGATTGAGGTGCAAACCTAGACATAAGTAAAACATAATGTCCTAAACATACCTTGAGGTCCGCAACAACAAATGATTCAACTCAAAGAAATTCCACTAAATACACAAAAAATGGCTAACAAGAACAAACTGAAGGGAAATATTTTTAAGTGATGCAAGATTTCCAATAGGCCAAGGATGCTCCTACATCAACCTTGTATTTTGTTAGGGCAAGGATTCCTAAATACAATAGCATATATGTTAGTTAGCCAAGTTGGATCTCAAATTTCTTGCATGGCTCACTATAATCCAACATTCAAATTCTTTTATTTTCTCAGATGGGAAGAAAGGTAACCTCTAGTCTATTTGTAACAATATTATGTTCTCAAAGGCCACATATTTCTTTCAATGCAATCCTCCTTTAAAGTAAATAATCCTTCTTGACAAGAACTCTTCATCTACAATAGAGCATGCTAGTTTTTGAAAAAAACTCAGCTCATGTTCTTGTTATTCTCTTTACATTGGATAACAGATGCTTTTGCTATACTTATTGCTAAAGATGATATCTGTAGGAAAAACAATGCAGAGAATGTTGCTTACCAAGTCTTTTGCAACATTACATTATCCCCCAAATAAGTAGAGAGTTCATTTCTTTTTGAGAGCACCAGATTTCCTCCATCTAAAGAAAAGGGTTGCTAAATTACAAATATATTTCCTTCAACATTCATGCACTACAATAAAAATAATCTAATAACACAGATGACAATTTCAAACCTCAATAACCAATAATCATTTGCCTCACAAGATCACTTCTAGATGTCATTTTAAGAGTCTAAGTTCCTCAAGTTTTTTTGAGATGGCATACTCAAGATAACAGCCTAGAAGGTGTCACCTTAAATATAACATACAACCCTTAAGTAGATGGGCATATGTAGGATTTTATTCCTAGAAAGGATATTTTGAATTCTAATCTATAGATTGACTATGACTGGGCCTTTATATTTTGTTGCCAAATTCTTTGCATCTTGTTTCCATAAATTATAAAGAATGCATATCTGAGCTAGAAACTGTTTGTTGGACCCAGATGTAGGCCACATCAATTTCCATGATCTATTGTTTTCTTTCTTAGGTCAAAAGGAACTTCTATGTATATTAGAAGCTATTGCAATCATTATTTTGGACATGGGTTACTGATAAAACATTAATCCTTTTGCACATCAATCAACATTCTTAGTTTATGCCACCTGACTATTTTCCTAGAAAATATTGAGGACATAAAATTTCTAAATGGGTCACTTCACATAACTATTTTTCAATCTCATTTAATCAACTAATTTCTTATCTTATTTATTAAATTATGTTTATTGGCATCCATACAAAAATCAATGTTTTTAGTTGTGTACTCTAAATAGTGCACTTCTATGAATCATTACAATCAAGAACACTCAAGAATGAGGTCTGAAAAATTGATCCATAGCTCCCTAGGCATGGAGTGCAAGGGTTTTAAATATGCTCTTAGCTAGATCTATTAAGCCAATAACCTTGCTAGTAAACCATGCAATGGGAGATTCAATGAGACAAGGGAAAGAATGCCAATATCTTCAAGAATCCAAATGGAGATGAAATGCAAGCTATACTAAGAATGGAAATGCAAGCTAAGCTATGGAAATGAAAGAACAATGCAACTAAGCTATGAAAGGAAAGAACAAGTATTACAAAACCTCCAAATTAAGCTACATGAAGTAATCTAAAGCATAAAGGAAACTAAGCTAAATATGAAGCTATGAATGTTATGATAATGCAAGAAATAAAACTATGATAGCATGTAGATGCAAAAGCCAAGAATGCTCCAAATCTTCAAAAGCTCCAAAGTGACCTAGAAAACTTACAACATAACATTAGCATAAAAAGTTGGGGATCTAGAATGAAGAAGAGACCTCTCCTTTTATAAGAAATGAGAAGGAATGGACCATGGAGATTAAGAGGCAAAAGATTTAATCAGTGGTGGAGCATCAAAGAGGAGAAATCCATGTGCACAAGTATCCTCCAATGGGAAAATAAGAGTTGACTTTTGTGTCCATATGAGACAAAAAGTGCTTTTTCCCTTTTTATAAAATAAGAATAATGTTTTATTTGTGCAACTTAGGATAAGAGGAAAAGTGGGGGATTTTTATTTATTAAAAGGGGAGGGAATTCCTTTTAATAAATAAAGACTTTAGAATAATATGGTTAGCCCATAGAAAATAATTGAATAAATGATAGAACTAGGATTTGATCAAGAATAAGCAATTGATGATTTAGCAAAAGGGGCTAATAGTCTAGATGACCATTTTTAGGTGTATAGATTTGCCCCTCTTTGACTAATGTGTGATCGATCTAGGAACACATTACGTTAAAGAATAGATCAGCCAAGAAGGCAAGTAGATAGCGATCTGACTCCAAAGAATGAAGTGTAGAGAGATAGAAAATCCTGCATGGTCAGCCTAGTAGTGACAGTACTGAACACTTAGGAAAGAGATGGACAGTATCAAGACTCGAGATAAGAACTAATATGTCAAGCACAAAGATAGATCGATTAGAGAAAATAGAATAGTCAAGCATATGCTCTGGAGAATAGCCAGTAGGATATGATGTGTCTGCCCCCTCAGGATCGAAAGTAAAATCAGGTAGAGGGAATGTGGAAGCAAGAGCAACATGATCAAATCACTAGAAATCATAATCAAAGATGAAAGATGACAGAATAACCATCAAGCAGTGAAGATATACCCTAGAAAAGATCGAAGGAGAGATGAAATGAATGAAAGACTAGAAGGTTGAAAGAGATGGGAATGAAGAGGGAAAGGATGCCCCAGTGAAGATCGAAGGATCAGGCCTCAAAAAGGGTCAGTCAACTACGCGGAAGAAAGAGGAATGTGATTTGGATGATCAAGGTGAACTCGGATTTCAGTTTTGATCCCGAAATGAAGAGAAAATGATGTGATATGAAAGACAAGAAGTGAAAGACATGATCAGGAAGAAGTGAAAGGTGAGTGTAGTTGACCAATAGGTCCTTGAAAGATAAAAGGAGAGCTCTCTCCATATGCAAGATGCAAAACTAACTAACATGAACATAAAAATGCAAGCTATTATGAAAAGTGGTTTACTTGCAAGGTCACAAAGCTATTAGACTCTAATATTCATCATCCAACGTTATTGGTAGCATCACAAGATCATACAATACACACTAGCATAACTATGTGGATCTGAATATGATCTATATTAGATAAAAATGTGGGAATCCCACCTAGGCATCAAAGACATGTAGGTAAAGATGACTAGTGCAGTGAGATTACCTAAGTTTTTTATGGCAAGATTATACTCGCATCGACACACAAGGAAAGTCAAGATGACTATAAGTATGCACTTGTGAAAATAGTCAAGGATAACACCTTGTAGACCCTAATGTCAAGTGGAACAACAATAAATGATAATGACAATTAGGACCAACAAAATATACCCACAAGCAGAAAAAGCAATAAAACATGTCCTCATGCCCTCAATCTTCTAGCTATGCATCATCGAAAACTT
The DNA here is from genome assembly GCA_027943335.1 of Chamaecyparis obtusa. NCBI lineage: Eukaryota > Viridiplantae > Streptophyta > Pinopsida > Cupressales > Cupressaceae > Chamaecyparis > Chamaecyparis obtusa. Next base: position 73,751 of record BSBK01000592.1, read on the forward strand.
CTTAGGGAAAGAACACTCAGCAAAGAAATCATCATAGAAAGCACACAAAGAAATAAAGTCAAACAAGTCTCAGAGAGTCAAGTGTTTAAGTGCGTGTGTGTAGGTCATAGAGTCAAACTTTGAGTATCGCATATGCTAGTGAGAAATATTGCATCATTCGAGACTGTGGATAGGATATCTGATAAGTGTTGAGAAACACTCAATGCTAGGAAAGTGTTGAAAAACACAATTGGGGTGGTGTTGACTATTTTTTTTTGGATTTTGAATTTTTTGATTTTTTGGTATTTTTGAAATATATAATTTTTTTTAAGATACATCAAAGTGCCTATTGCTAGGTTTTCCCTAGGATGCTCATTTTTTAAGGACATTTTATGCTTTTTAGGATTTTTTAGCAATATATCATTTTTTTGGGTTTTTTTCAGGATTAATAAGTATGTACAAAAGATGCCCCCAAATAGAATGGGCATCAAGCTCACAAGCAAGATCACATCGTGTAGTCCCAATGTCTAGGAAGGTGGAGAACAAGAGGGAATAGCAAGCCAGTGGAAGAGATGGAAGAAAAGAGAATGAAGGGAAGAAATCCTCAAGAGTACCCAAGCTAGGGAAAAATTGTCATGTAAAGCATATTTGGACAAGCAATGAAAGACCAGCATAGGATAAGTCACAAAAGCATAATGCAAAAGAAGCAAAGGATGCAGTCCAAATTAGTAGACATGTCAAGAGGCTTCATAGCATCATGTTTTAATCTTTTTTATTAGATCAAGACCAAAGGGGAAAAGGATAGCGAAAGGCTAGAATGAATGGAGGAAAATAAATATGAAGACTAAACATGAATGGAATGAAAGCAAGATCATCATAAGATATCTCACAAGATAGCCAAATGTTCGTGTATAGCTCAACATTGTCAAGATCAAAGAGAGAAGACGGAAAGGATGAAATATGTAGAAGAACTACTCATGATGTCTGATTGTCAGGTTTTCATCATGGTACTTATCCAAGGTGCCACAGGGGAGTTGTTTTCACCATAGGATGAATTTATTTCTCTTTACTTTTGCTACCAAGGCACCTGTTTCTAGGTTTCCACCAAGGCACATTTTCAATTTTTTCATTTTTTTTTCTTTTATTTTTTTTGGAAGAAGGCAAGTTTTTTAGATAATGCTCCTTGAAAGGATAAACCATTATATGCCAAGGATTCAAAATGATATGCTCAAAGATGCTAATAGGGAAACAAAGATGGAAGAGAAAAATGGAGGATAAGGTTTTATGTAAAGCGAGTGAGGTTGGAAGATAGGAGGAATAGGTAAATGAGGAAAAAGGATAGAAGGTAGAAGAATAATGAATGGAAGGATTGTGAAAGCGTAGATGGAAATTAAGGAAAGATCAACATCAACACACACCTTGAAGGGTGGTGAGAGGGTGGAGGAAATGTGAATGAAGGAATACGAGAAGGAATATGGTGAATGTTTAGTAGAGGTTGTGGTTTAGGTGCATGGAATGAAATAATGTTTTTGGAAGAAGATGAAGTGGAAGCCTTTGGAAGCTTGAATGTCAACTTCACTTGTTTCTCAACATTAAACTCTTTCAAGAGAGACTTTGGAATCCATATAGCCTTAGGCTGTTCATTTCTTTTTGATGATTTAGAGAGAATATCTTCAATGATGAATTTTGAAACCCATACTTGTCTTGTAGTTTTTTTCTTAGATATCTCTTTTGACTTTATGCATCCATGTCGATTAGAGGAGACATGTTGATCTTCTTTTTTTGATGGATTCTTGTATTTCTTATTTTTCTTGTATTGAACATTCAAGTTACTTCCAAAAGACTTGGGACTTGTGGAAGAAGGAGCATATGACTGGTTTAGATGGGTGGATGGATGAAAAGGATTCAAGGGTATGCATCTATGTTGATCTTGAAGAAAGATAGGAGATGGAGGGACGTAAGGACCTAAGATGGATGATGAATTAGGAGAGTTAGGAGGGGAAAGTGAAGGGACATAAGGGCCCAAGATGGAAGGAAGACATGAAGCCTTTGGTATTGGTGGAGGAAGTCCAAGGATGGATGTGGAAGATGCAAAAGGATAATCAATAATTTCATCATCATCTATATGACAGCAAGGACATCAGCATCTTTAGAGTGAGAATTAGGATTTTCAATAGGATCATGAACATCTTGAATAGGAGAGAATTCTTCGATAGGAATTTTGAAAGCTTGCAAGGACTTAGGAAGAGTAGAAAGTGGAGGTGAACATGGGGTGGTAGAACAAGAAGATGGAATACTTTGATCTTGACAAGGATCTTTGGATAACATAAGCGTATCATTTTTCTCTTGATTTTCAATAGGCTTAACATTAGAAGTAGTAACTTGATCTTGCTTAGGAGAAGACTTAAGACATGGTGGAATGGATGAGAAAGGGTGTAGAGGATCAAAAGAACCATGAAATAAATGAGAGACATCATGAAAAGGATTGGATGACATGGAGGGTTCTTGATCTTGATCTTTTTTTATATTCTTTTCTTTATCATTTTTAAAGTCCTCTTGACATGGAGCCACTTCTAAGGACAAGGAAGCATGTTGGAATTACATGGAATATTTTGGAATAGATGGTGAAGGACTAGCTAAAGTAGGCATTATAGCACATAAAGGCTTAGGTTTGCTAGGTGTAGCATTATTGGAAGTATTTGCAGCCAAGTGAAGGTTAGCTTGGGCTTCTTTAAGAGGTAGCTCTTGAGGATAACTATAGGGAACTGCATGAAAAGTATTGTTGGATGAAGGATTTGTGAAAGATTTGGAAGACTTGGAAGCTTTATAAAATGTATGGGTATTGGAGGAAGTAGGGGATGAAAGGGGACCATCACAAGACAAAGGTCCATCATTAACATGATCTTTCTTGGGAGTGTCATCTTTATTTTCAACATGAGAGTTCTTAAAGGAATGATTCTTATAATATTTACTTTTCAAATCAACACGGTACATTTTATATTCCTCAATAGAAGTAGATGGATCATCATCAAGGTATTGTTCACAAAACTCATCAAAGTCTTTTTCAAAATCAGAGTCATACGGATCACCATTGCAATCTATCCAATGTGATGACCGATTTCCAGTAAGCACAAGCACATGACTAGGAGGACTCTTAGGAATAGAGGTTTCATAGGTATGACTATATGGTTCATCATCATAGCCATCATAATAGTCATCATAGTCATCAAAGGTGGGTGTGTCACTCTTCGTAGAAGAGGTATCACAAGGATTACTATATTGCTTATATTGAGGAGTAAGACTCTTGGGAGAAGTAGAAGAGGAATGAGATTGTGAAGAAGAGGAAAGTGAAGACCTAGTGGAGGAAGAAGACTTGGAAGATGATGAATGTGAATAATGTCTAGAAGAGTCATGATAAGACTTGGAATGTGAAGAAGAATGAGAAGATGAAGAAGATGAAGAATTTTTAGAAGAAGGAGGTTGTGATAGGATCATGTGTATGATCCTAGAAAAGGCATCTGATTCAATCAATTTTTCTTTTATTTTTTCCATAAATTTATTACCCATGAGATTTTTGGAGGAATAATACTCTTCGAATTGAGAAATGAGTTCTAAATCATCTATTTTCAAGAGAGGTTCCATAATAAGATAGTTGAAATTCATGGTTGTAGAAGAGAAGGAATCAAGCATGGAAGAAATGAATAGAAGAGATGAAATAGAAGAAGGTAGACTAGATAATAAAAGAAAAGGAATCAAGAAGACATGAAGAATTTAGGAAGAATCATGAAGAAAGAAGAGAAAGAATGAAAATGGAAGACTAGGAAGACATGGGAGATGTGGAAGAAAGGTGACCAAGAGTCATTTTGTGTAATTTGATACCATTGAAATTCATTTGGATATTGAGAAACATGTCACAACACCTAAGATCTGAGATCTGGACTGACCAAGGAAGACTGGAAGTGACACAAATCAACTTCGGATTGTAAGTAGTAGTGAGACAAAAAAATAAGTTAGTGTGATAGTTTCTAGGCAAGCAGTGCGACTCTTGACCAGTGAACGTGAAAAACTCAATTTTAATGACTGTTTGTTCAAAATTTTAGTTTGAGGGTTGATTTTTTTGATCTCAATCACAGTGGCAGTAGTAAATTGATAGGTTTGCAAATAGTAGGTGATCAAACATGTCATAAAACACTTGAAACAAGGGCAAAAGAAACCTTTCCAAGACAAGCACTTGTGATATCAAAGCAGTAAAATTTTATGAATGCTATCATGATGTTTGTTGTTCAAGAACATTTACATGGGTATATCACAATGATAACACTTCAAACACTTTTTAGCCTAAAAAGACAATGGCTCAATACTTAACAACTTGGCCCACACTTGATGTCCCATTGCCTCACACAAAGTGGTTGCCCACAATAGATATTGGCTTTGTCATGGAAGTGTCAATGACACAACCAAAGGAACACAAATGGTGAGTAATCTTGGGGTGATCTGAGTTGTTCCACTTGGATCAATCCTTGCACCAAGAAGCTAAGTGGAAAAATAAGGTGGCCTCTATCTATGGTTCTTAATAAGGGCTTTCGTTCATAATACCCCTCTTGCTCCCCAAAGGGACTCCTTACCTTGCGGCAAGTAACGGACCTCGCGGCCTCAAGAGTACCTTAAGCATCCTTGCTCAATACTTTCCTCATGATCACAATCCCACAAGTATTCACATCAAGTGAAGACAAGCACTACATCTATCAAGGTTTTGTGTCCTTGATAGCCTTGAGATTATAGTGGGTTGGAATAGCTTAGTATTAGCTTATCCCCACTTGGGTCGTTCCTCTTGATTGCTCAAGAGAAGGCTTGCTAAAAGATTCTAAAAGATCTAAACAAAAAGTGGATCAACTTATGAGGTTCAAGATTTTTGTTTCACCACAAGGGTGAAGAGCATACTCCCTTATCCCAAAGCTTTCTCCCAAACACACCAAGCAAATGTTAAATTACCCTCTTGCTTTCAAAATCCAAAGATGGGTCAAGATTTTCTGGTTCACCACAAGGGTGAAGAGCATACTTCTCCTACCACCCAATAATTCCTACAACAAGATATTATGTTCCTATGAAATGAAACAACTAGTAATTGCCACACTTGAAAATGAAATAAACAACAAGCACTTGATTGAGTTTTTATGCTTTGGGCAGCCCTACAAAAACCGTTAGTAGCCCTTGTGCATTTGGAGCTTTGACATGCATTATTTTAAGCAAATAATCAAGCAATGAAGGCACCTACAAGCACAACTTGTTAGCCCCACAATGGTTAGCACATCAAAAATCAAATAATCTACAAGGAAAATAGTTGATCAAATGGAAAATTTTGAAAATGAAACCAACATGGTTGGATTAGGCTCAGAAAGAGATTTCCAATGATATATCACACTAGAAAGTTGTTATACAACACTCTGAGACAAAAAAATAGAGAGCCGAAAATGACGCTAAAAACTTGCCAAAAAATTGACAGAAATGCAAAAATTAAAGGACAAAATGCTAATGTTTTGCCCCACGATGGGCACCAAAAATGTGTACTCTAAATAGTGCACTTCTATGAATCACTACAATCGAGAACACTTAAGAATGAGGTCTCAAAAATTGATCCATAGCTCCCTAGGCATGGAGTGCAAGGGTTTTAAATATGCTCTCAACTAGAGCTATTAAGCCAATAACCTTGCTAGTAAACCATGCAATGGGAGATTCAATGAGACAAGGGCAAGAATGCCAATATCTTCAAGAATCCAAATGGAGATGAAATGCAAGCTATACTAAGAATGGAAATGCAAGCTAAGCTATGGAAATGAAAGAACAATGCAACTAAGCTATGAAAGGAAAGAACAAGTATTACAAAACCTCCTAATTAAGCTACATGAAGTAATCTAAAGCATAAAGGAAACTAAGCTAAATATGAAGCTATGAATGTTATGATAATGCAAGAAATGAAACTATGATAGCATGTAGATGCAAAAGCCAACAATGCTTCAAATCTTCAAAAGCTCCAAAGTGACCTAGAAAACCTACAGAATAACATTAGCATAAAAAGTTGGGGATCTAGAATGAAGAAGAGAGCTATCCTTTTATAAGAAATGAGAAGGAATGGACCATGGAGATTAAGAGGCAAAAGATTTAATCAATGGTGGAGCATCAAAGAGGAGTAATCCATGTGCACAAGTATCCTCCAATGGGAAAATAAGAGTTGACTTTGTGTCCATATGAGACAAAAAGTGCTTTTTCCCTTTTTATAAAATAAGAATAATGCTTTATTTGTGCAACTTAGGATAAGAGGAAAAGTGGGGGCTTTTTATTTATTAAAAGGGGAGGGAATTCATTTTAATAAATAAAGACTTTAGAATAATATGGTTAGCCCATAGAAAATAATCAAATAAATGATAGAACTAGGATTTGATCAAGAATAAGCAATTGATGATTTAGCAAAAGGGGCTAATAGTCTAGATGACCATTTTTAGGTGTATACCGTAGTTACTTGATGTATGTCTCTATCATCAATTTATCATCATTTATGTATCAAGGTCAAGGTCAATGATAATGTTCTCCAACCAAGTAGCAAGGTTTCATGTCATAGCCTTGAGTTTTGGCTCATTGCTTTTGTAGGGTGATCAATGTTTTAATATTCCAGATAAAAATGATGATATTTCTGATGGTGATGACTGTAGCAATAAAACTCAAAAGACATGTATGAACTAACATAGGTAATGAGGGTTTCAAAGGGGCAAAGTGGCAAAGTGGTGGGCAAAATCCTCTCAAAGTTTCTCATACTGGAAAAAACTTAGTTGCCCTCTGTTCTAGTCAAGTACATGCAAAGATTTTCTGATAGTCTGCCTAAGGAAGGAATAGGAAGCAAATTTAGTGAATCCTACCAAAGAAATCAATGGGATACATCAAGTTTAAGTGGGGTACATGCAAAGATTTTATGAAAGTCCACCTAAGGAAGAAATTGGTGGAAGCTTTACTGAATCCTGCCAAAGAAATGAATAAGATGCATGAAGTCTAAGTGGGGCACACATTTTGCATGGCTAAGCCACTAATATTCCCTGCAAAGATGGGCTAAGTCTTCCATGATCTCAACCAAAGTGTAATAGGCAATCAAATAGCAAACCTATAGTGTGGCAGTACCACTAAAAAATTTCACCAGGCATGCTAGAAAGGAAGCAGAGAGTTATGTGAAACATGCCTAACATTTAAGAGGGGCTTCAAATTAAATGAGATGCACTTTTGAATGGAAAAAACAATAAAAGTTCCACATTTAATCTTGGCAAACACCATAAGATACTTTTAATAAAATCAACTTTTAACTGTGTGGAAACCACGTAAGTAAAGTGTTCATCAAAATTATGAAGAAAAGCATCATGTAAAACTCATGCATAGTTGGGAGAGTATTGCCTTTACAAATCCATGCCAAGAAATTATGATATATCACTACAACATTTGGGGTCAAATTTCGATGCCAATTTGTGATGCCACTACAATTTGTGTTTGTTTTTTGTGTTTCTTTTTACAAGTACCCCTGACGGTGTTGTAATAACGATGCTATCATCGTAATTGTGAAACCCATTTGGTTATAAACAAAAAAAAAAGAAAAATAAATTGTCATTTGTAATTTGTGAATTCGAAGAGCTATCGCGAAGATGACACCGCACTTTTGCATGGCGCAAAGAGGGAATTCACATTTGGCATGCGCAAAGAGGCTGGCACCATGTGGGAAGAGGGCACCGACACTTGAGGTAGGCATTCGAGGTTTGTCTTCTCATTAAATCAATTTCAGTGGCATTGTTTACATCTTAGCATTGTTAATAGTGGCAATGTTTACATCTTAGCATTTGGAATGCTCGATGACCCGCGAGCTTTGAGAGTTAGGGCATCATTGCTATTACCTTCAAGGCATTGTGTGAAGTTTTTGATCTCTCTTTTTTTTTTTTTCTATTGATATTCACTATGTGCGTACTCTCCGTTTATGATCATTTCACGAGGAAATGTCTTGATGGCTCGCAGGCTACAAGCTAGGGAATGATACATTGTTGAGGAGCTCACTATTTAATACTGGCATTGTTTACATCTTTTCATTTGGAATTCTTGATGACTTGTGAGCTTTAAGAGCTAGGGCATCATTGCTATTACCTTCAAGGCATTATGTGAAGTGTTTGATCTCTCTTTATTTGTTTTGCTATTGATATTCACTATGTGCATACTCCCTGTTTATGATCATTTCACAAGGAAATTTCTTGATGACTCGTGGGCTGCAAGCTAGGGCATGAAACATTGTTCATGAGCTCACTGTTTAATACTAGCATTTTTTACATCTTTTCATTTAGAATGCTTGATGACCTATGAGCTTTGAGAGATAGGGCATCATTTCTATTACCTTCAAGGCATTGTGTGAAGTCTTTGATCTCTCTTTATTTATTTTGGTGTTGATATTCACTATGTGGTACTCCCTGTTTATGGTCATTTCATGAGGAAATGTCTTGATGGCTCATGGGCTACAAGCTAGTGTTAGGAATGGGAACACTGAGAGGGGGGGGGGGGGTGAATCAGTGTTCACTGTATTTTAACTTTTCACTTTAATCTTTATGCTAAACTTAAATGCTTAAGAACTGAATTAAACATTCACATAAACATGAAACATGAAATCAACACATGACACCAATATGATTACGGGGAAACCCAAATAGGTAAAATCCCGGTGGGAATTGACACCCACTAATATTCTACACTAGTGTTTTGTGATCCTTGCTAGAAGATCCTTTACCCTGTTAGGAGTAGCTTTACAATGCTTTAAGTACAGTAAACCTTGTTAAGGGTCAGACCTTGTTAGGAGTCTTTTACAGTCATCCCTATTAGGGGAGAGGATGCACTGTCCAAGAGCTCACTACTCAAGTGGTGAAGGCTACAACCTTCGGATCTCAGATACACACTATATCTGCAGGATGAACTATCACTGTGACACTGCTTGTCAGATCAGTTCCTTTGATGTGCTGATGCTTTGACCTCTTGCAAAGCTCTAATACATCTTCTAGTGTCTTTGCACACTTCTTCTCTGCTTATCACAACTCTATTTCAACTTCCATATCGAATACAATGGGTGCACCTTATATTTATGCGCTCATACAAAATACATAATTAGGTCGGCCCTATAACTAATTACAAACAACACTTCCAAATGAATTGGTTTAAGTGTGCTTACAATTATACATATAAACATGTCAAAAACCTAAATATAATGGGTGCATAGCCTTTACAACATTACATTATAATCGCAAACCAAAATGCTAACTGTCAGCTCCATGCTTTGTTCTTTGCTGGCACACATAGGCTGTGCAACTTCAACTGACTGTAACTTTCTCATCCTTGCACATCTTCTTATGCACTCATAGACTAAGAAAGAACATAGTCTAACCAACTTAACTTCTAGGGTGCATATCATAATTCATCTGTACACATGTGTGCTGATGCTCTGAGCTTCCAGAACTCTGTATACTGTCCAGTCTTCTACACTTAACTAAATTCTGATCTTTACATCAAGTGCGCTGACTCCAAACTGCTATATGAATTTGTTTCCTTAATGAAAACACTATATCTAGTCATATACTTTAGTATAGAAAACTTTCCAATAATCTCCCCCTTTTTCATTGATGGTAACAAAGGAATATGGCCAAGTTGCTAACTATCGCTTAACACAAAAACTTTTGTCTTCTATACATTTTTTATACATAATCTTCTTATATCTCCCTATACATATTATACTCCATATTCTATACACAACTCCCCCTTTGACATTAATTACAAAGGTGTACCAAAAAATTGTATTTGTACATACTTACTTAGGGAAAACATCTAGATATGTTATCTTAAGATTCTGGATCTCCTTCTTCCAAAAATTTATTGAGTTAAATATCTAGAGATGGGTGCATAATGCATATTGAAGCTTCTCCATCTTCTTCAAATCTATGCTCAGACCTTGATCATAGGTTATCATTGTGGCATCTATCTCCTTTATGTTCTGATTGAGAATGTCTAGTGAGGGTGCAAGAGCATTCCTCAACTGAGTCTGTCTAGACCTTATCTTTACCATCTCTTCTCTACCTTCTCAATCTTTTCCAATTGACCCTGGTAAAAATTATTACACATGTTCACATCAGTGGATGAGTCTTTCACTAAACTCTTCACCTGTTCAATCATAGATTCAGCATCTTGTATTGTCTTATGATGGGCATCAGTAAGCTTATCCTGATCCATGTAGTCTACAATGAATTTCATTCCTTGATCAGCAAATTATTTTAGGGATGCTTATCCTGTCTTGAGTGAGTTTAGATCTAGAGAAAAGTTTCTCATCAACTCACTCAATCTCTTCTTCAGGTACTTCTCTTCTGCAACCTTGGATGCAGATTCTTCAAGGATATAAAAATTACTTTTAAACTATGATATAACTGTACTCACATCATCAACCGAGTGTACCTTATTCATTTGCATGTCCATAGGCAACAAACTATTGAGTATGTTCACTAATTCCACAAGGAGAGGATTTATCATGACTTGTTTCTCCTTTTCCTTCTCCATAGCTAAGACACTGAACTTGATCAGGTCTTCTTCTTTCCATGAGTCCAAACTAGATGTGTTAGGTGTCAAATTTGACAACAATGCTGAGGAGGGAGTGATGGGAGTGCTATCCATCACTTCTAGTTTTACCTTGGGTAGATCCACAAAAATTTCATCTTTCTCTTGATCTTTTTCTTCCATCTTATATTATTCTTTCTTTTCTTCCTCTTCTATTTTCTCTTCTTCTTTCTCATCTAATATGTTTTCAATCAATACCTCTTCTTGAGTGGGAGGTGTGCTGCTACATAAGATCTCAGCCTCTTGTGTACTCACAATAGCTTCCTCAAACTTATCTAAGTCTATGTTCGTGGCCGCCATGGCTATCTCCACATTATCAATGATAATGGTGTTGTCCTTGAGTGATTCTGACATGGGCTCAGACTTGTCTACCTCTATTTGTACTTCCACTACAGGTGTTGAATCCTAAGGACCTGTACACTGTTCCTTGATAGTCTCTACTACTTTATCTTGCTTACTAGGAACTTGAGAGATGGGCACAGACATAGGTTTCATGTGTTGTTCTAAGAATACCTTCTCAAAGGCCTTCTCTATTTCCTTAGAGATCAGCTCATAATCTTTGTTCATGAGATGCAGTGTTCTCATCTTTGACCTTAAGTGCAGCTTCACCAAATTCAACAGTAGTGACTTTTCTTCAACAGAACATATTGGAAGAGTGGAATCAAGAATTTGTTCTCTCATTCTAAAGTCTTCTTCAATGGCTTGTCTCTTCAAGGTATCCAATATCTCCCATACTTTATCAGGGATTGTTATTTTCAATTCAAGAACTATTTTCTTGAACTTTATCATATGTTTTACAATCATATCATGTACTTCTAATTTATCAATCTCACTGTATGATTCATAAAACTTCCCTACTTGATCAATTAGGCCCTTATTAACAATTCTTATGCTTAATACTTTGAGGCTTGGTCTTAATCCTTCCTTAGGAGGTGCTTGAATGTTTTTCTTTCTCCTTGTAGCTCACGAGGATGGATGACTAGATCTGGTTTCTTTCTTCCTTTTGGCTATTGGCTTATACTCAGGAGGAGCATTAGAATCACTGGTTTCTTTGGGAGCAGAAGGAGTGTCATTAGATATATCCTTCTCACTGTCATCTTTTTCAATTTTTATCTTCTTCATCTTAGGATCTTCTTGTTCTTCTTCTATTGTTGAGCTTTTCATTTCCAAAGAAATCTTCTCTTCCCTTTCCTTGTCAAGGTCTACTTGGGATACACCATGAATCCTTAAGATCTTTGATGTGACTTTAGCAACCTTTCTTTTTGTTGTTGCACTGTTAAGCTTTGCACCTACTTCTCTGGTTTTCTCCTCATATGTTCCCCACCTATGTTCATTAAGATCTTTGGGGGCTGATAGTAGTACCTATGCATATGCTTCAAGGACCTGTTCCTCTACCTCATAGCCAAGTGGATGAATCCACTTAGTCCTTGGTTCAATAGCTTCCATACAAGTTGTATCTATCTCTACCATAAAAAAAATTGAATCCTTATACTTTTCCACAATACTCTCTGGAATCATGTATCTCATTTTCATCTTAGCTCTAAAGGTCTTCAATTCTAATATTATATAATCCCTTAGTGTGCTTTAAATGGATGCTTTGTTGGATATCTGAGGCATGGTAGGAATGGACCAATCCAAGTACAAATCTGATATCTTTCCAACAATATGAAGGTACATGTAGATCATTAGTGACCCAAACCTGAATATCTTTGTCTTGTCATGCTTGATGGCCTTGATGTTATCTATCAACTATGTGGGCAAGATATCACACAAGTTGAATTCCCCATCTTCCTTCACAAGTCTGATGGCTGCTAGAATAGTGCTTGCAAACACACTATTCACCCTTCTGGTGTGGTGAAATCTGTACCCCAGTATCATTGACATCAATTTGATGTCTACTTGCTCAATAGGCTTGATTGTCATACCACACCTATCGCTCCTTGACTTACATGTTTGCTCGACTATCTTCCTGACATCCTTGCCCACGAGAAGGAAGACGTCTATCCTAGAAAGGCCTATCATCTCATGCATCAAGTCATTGGTGATTCTAACCGGTACATCACCAATCCAAAACCAGTCATCATGAATTATTCTCAACAAGATTTTTATCCATTTTGTCTCATAGAATTCATATGCCATAGCATACTCAATAATTAGGTGATCATTCCATTTATCATATTCATCCAAGAATGTTTTGTCAGGTTTCAAAATGGTGTCCATGTGCACTCTAAGCTTATCCAATCCAACTGGTTCCTTCTTATAGTAGATATATGCCCTAATGTCTTCCACATGCATGACGCCCATAGGCGTGTGGGAGAAAGCTCCTATAAATCATCGAGGGTTGATTTGAATGGATGTTTCTTGAAAACATATCTCTTCTTTTCAGTGACATCATAAACAATGGGAGTGGCCATGACTTACTTGTAAACGCTTTCCAATTGAGCTCCAAGATAATCTGAAGGCTTCTGAATCGGCACAATGAGCTTAGGGTTTCTGCAACTGACCAAATGCATTGCAAACACTGATAAATCAATCTCTAAGACTTCACAACAACTTCCAAGGCTCTTTCTGCTTTCCTATCACTCTAAATTTGAATGTAATGAGAAATCAAATGACTTCTATGTACTTTAAAGTGAAAAATCTGCCATTAATGCAAGTCACATAAACCAAGCTGTCACTTCAAAATTTTCAACTCGAGTTCTACTAATAATTAGCATGTGTGCTCTTTCACATAGGTACCTCTATACTCCAAAAGCTTAAGTCCAAAGGTGCATACTCTGAGGATGAGTATACCAGCCGCGCAGGGGTCTAGAGCTAAATTAGATCCCCCTATGACCCTGAGGGCCATTCATCCAGATGTAGAGGGTGCGTCCACTGCGGATGCATCCAATACACTCTCATCAATCTTGTCCTTCTTTTTCTCTGACCAAATCATGCTTGCATCATCTGAGGCTTTGACAAAATTAACTTCTCCTATGGGATCCAAAAATAGTTCTCCGGCCTTTTTAGGGCTTTCGTGACCTTGCATCCTTGATCTACAAAACCTTGAGATACGTCCAGCCTTGTTACAAGAGTGACAAATGACTGGAGGTCTTATATTCCTTAGCACATTGACATGAGTCACCATTCTGCATTGTTTTATTGTGTGACCATTATAGTTACATATTTGGCATGTAACATTCTGAGCACTTCTTACATTTTTCTGATTCTAATTTCTCTGATCTTGCTAAATTCTATTCTTCTTACTAGTCTTGCAATTCATAGCTCTATGAAAAAACCTGTTGCATGAATAACAGTAACCATTAAAAGGTTTTACCTCTGTATAGTTCCTCGCAATGTGTCCATGCTTGTTACAAGTAAAACAAGTGCATTCTACTTGCTTGCACTCATTCTTAGGTGGTCCACCATTATCTATGGTTTGATCTTCAGTCTTTTCAGCATTAGTAGAGTCCTTTTGTGAATCCTTTCTTTCTTGCATATCGTCCATCTAATTTTGTGCTTCATTATATCCAATACAACTAGTGTCTCCTTTGGCTCTTCTTGCATACAACTGAGATTCTATCAAATCATAACTAGTGTGTAATTTGTCAATGTGATTCTTTGCTTCTTTCAATTTAGACTCCAAGCTTTCTTTGCTATTCCTTAGCTCTAATATTTCCATGTTCTCTTGCCTTAGTTCTTCATTCAGCTGAAAGTTCTCTTTCATTTGTTCATCATAAACTGCCTAATTATTAGTCAGCTTATCATCAACCTCTTCAAGTTTTTCTTTTAAGGATTTGTTTTCTTCATTGAGCTTCTTGACCATTGTCCCTAGATCACTGGTAGAGCATTCTTTCAAATCTTTCCTTAGCTTTTTGATGACTAATTAAGCATCACTGAGTTTGTCCTTTAGTTCTTTAGATTCTCTTTCTGACTTGTCTAGATCTTCAAGAGCAGCTTCAAGATTTCTTTTCAGATGTTTCATTTCATCTTTGTCCATGATCTCCTCAAGTGGTTAAACTTCTATGCTGAGGAACAGGGCTCTGATACCAATTGTTAGGAATGGGAACAATGAGAGGGGGGGCGGTGAATTAGTGTTCACTGTATTTTAACTTTTCACTTTAATCTTTATGTTGAACTTAAATGCTTAAGAACTAAATTAAAAATTCACATAAACATGAAACATGAAATCAACACATGACACCAATATGACTACGGGGAAACCCAAATAGGTAAAATCCCGGTGGGAATTGACACCCACTAATATTTTGCACTAGTGTTTTGTGATCCTTGCTAGAAGATCCTTTACCCTGTTAGGAGTAGCTTTACAATGCTTTAAGTACATTAGACATTGTTAAGGGTCAGACCCTATTAGGAGTCTTTTACAATCATACCTATTAGGGGAGAGGATGCACTATCCAAGAGCTCACTGCTCAAGTGGTGAAGGCCACAACCTTATGATCTTAGATACACACTATATCTGTAGGATGAACTATCACTATGACACTGCTTGTCAGATCAATTCCTTTGATGCGCTGATGCTTTGACCTCTTGCAAAGCTCTAATACATCTTATAGTGTCTTCACACACTTTTTCTCTTCTTATCACAACTCTATTTCAACTTCCATATCGAATACAATGGGCGGACCTTATATTTATGCGCTCATACAAAATACATAATTAGGTCAGCCCTATAACTAATTACAAACAATGCTTCCAAATGAATTGGCTTAAGCGTGCTAAAAATTATACATATAAACATGTCAGAAACATAAATACAATGGGTGCATAGCCTTTACAACATTACATTATAATTGCAAACCAAAATGCTAACTGTCAGCTCCATGCTCTGTTCTTTGCTGGCACACACGGGTTGTGCAACTTCAATTGAATGTAACTTTCTCATCCTTGCACATATGCTTATGCGCTCATAGACTAAGAAAGAACATAGTCTAACCAACTTAACTTCCAAGGCACATATCATAATTCATCTATACACACATGCGCTAATGCTCTGAGCTGCCAGAACTCTGTATATTGTCCAATCTTCAACACTTAACTAAATTCTGATCTTTACATCAAGTGCGCTGACTCCAAACTTCTATATGACTTTTTTTCCATAATGAAAACACTATATCTAGTCATATACTTTAGTATAGACAACTTGCCAATAGCTAGGGCATCATACATTGTTCATGAGCTCACTGTTTAATACTGGCATTGTTCATGAGCTCATTGTTTAATACTTGGTCAGGCCATGTAAATGGTACCAGGCCAACCCAATCAGCCCAACAAAATGTGTCATGTTTATCTTTGTCAAATACACTCGTTCACCATTTTTTTCTTGTTCTTCACACAAATATTGCATCAAAATTAATTATAAACAATGATTCAAAGAAAAAAGAAACAACTACAATAGATCAGACCCCAGAAGTATATAGTCAACTACAATAGCTCACAATCTCAATGAAATAAATAGTGTATAAAACAATATAAGGTGCACAAAAACAGCAAGCATGCAATGATAGCAATAACATTGCATGATAAAATTCAATACTCTTAGTTTTTATTCAAATCTATTCGAAACTCCTATCAGCTCATTGTCCAATAGTTAAACTAACCTATAACTTCAAAGGAGGAATTATGAAATATAGTTGTATGTAGTTATCTCTTCTATAATGATGGAGGAGTCAAAGGCAATAATCAATATAACAAACAAAGCACTGACCAATCAAATAGGGACATGAGGTGCTCAAATAGTTAGCTCATAAAAAAACATATTTAGTCTTAATAAAATCTTATAAAACAACATATATTGTGTGAAGTGTTTGATCTCTCTTTATTTGTTTTGGTGTTGATATTCACTATGTGGTACACCCCGTTTATGATCATTTCATGAGGAAATATCTTGATGGCTCGCAGGCTATAAGCTAGGGCATCATACATTGTTCATGAGATCACTGTTTAATACTGGCATTGTTTACATGTTTTCATTTTGAATGCTTGATGACCCACGAGCTTTGAGAGCTAGGGTATCATTTCTATTACCTTCAAGGCATTGTGTGAAGTGTTTGATCTCTCTTTATTTGTTTTGTTGTTGATATTCACTATGTTGTACTCCCCGTTTATGATCATTTCATGAGGAAATGTCTTGATGGCTTGCGGGCTGCAAGCTAGGGCATCATGCATTGTTTATGAGCTCATTGTTTGAGCACCTCATGTCCCTATTTGATTGGCTGGTAATCAAATAGTGAGCTCATAAATAATGCATTATGCCTGAGCTCAAATTCAAAATAGTAAGTGTATTAATTTATTAAGACTAAATATATTGTTTTATTAAGATTTTATTAAGATAAAGTATTTTGGGTTAGTTTTATGTTATTTTATAAGATTTTATTAAGACTAAATATATGATGTAAACTCATAATTATACTTGATATATATATACTTCAAAGGAGGAATTATGAAATATAGTTGTAGGTAGTTATCTCTTCTATAATGATGGAGGAGTGAAAGGTAATGATCAATGAGGTTGCTGCTATTAGATCATACATTAACACACTTACTGTTTTGAATTTGAGCTCGGGCATTATGCAATGTTATTGTTGTCATTGCATGCTTTCTTTTGTTGTGCAACATATATTATTTTATACATTGTTTATTTCATTGAGACTGTGAACTTGGTTTTTCTTTCAGAACTGTACGGCTTGACTATGCACATGCATAATTCTAGATGACGATCAGTAATAGGATGCCATTCATTGATTAGATATTTTTTATCTAACCCCCATCTCTCTTTTCTTTGCAGGTTCTGGATCACATAGGGGCACACTAGATTCATACCTGGGTCAAAAATTCATCACTTCAGGTAATGTCTGGCACCCTTATTATTTATGTTCATCCTCTTATGTATGCCTGTACTCTTGCATTTTCTTCTGAAATTTATTTTCCTTGTATAGTATATACAAGTTATTTTTCATATATATACATGTAATCTTTAGATGCAAAAATTTATTTTCCTTTACATGTATCTTTGCATGAAATGAACACAAATTAAACAAGTTCATCTAATAATGCAAACTAGGGTACTTCATGTTACATAGACCTTGTTATAACTTTGTCCTAGGCCCTCCTAGAATCAAAGAGGCTAGTCTCCTAGCCTTAAGGGTGCTATCCTAGTCCCCTTCTAAGAAGTTTCAAACTCCTCCTTTCTCCATTCAGTCTATGACACCAAGAATATGATAAAGTTCACTGTTCTAGGAACCTCTCTGTCCCTTCTAAAAAGTTTTGTCTATTGTCTGGCCTAAAAAAGCTACTAGGTTTAGTAGGCCTAATTGACCTTTTTCTTCTAATAACTCCAAACTTCTCTGAGAAAAGCATCCAACTAATTATGGATTTGAATACCCTTTTGGGAGGGCTTTAAGATTCTGTCAGTCTCCTTTTCTCATACTGTCTATATAGGGCATGCTAAAAATGGGGCTATAAATGAGGGTTTGGTAATTCATTATCTGTAACAGTGAGGGTTTAGTAGTTTCCCTTGTATCCAAAATCCCCCAAGCTCTCTTTGCATTGGAGATT
The DNA here is from genome assembly GCA_027943335.1 of Chamaecyparis obtusa. Taxonomy (NCBI): domain Eukaryota; kingdom Viridiplantae; phylum Streptophyta; class Pinopsida; order Cupressales; family Cupressaceae; genus Chamaecyparis; species Chamaecyparis obtusa. Next base: position 91,952 of record BSBK01000592.1, read on the forward strand.
CTTGATCATGCATCTGACCTCCCCTCCACATCATTTGACTGAGGCTTTGAGCACCCTCAATCACTCCATCTGCTCTGCAACAGCACACTAACCCCTAACCAAACACTGATAGTTTGACTAGGGCATTAGTTTATAGATACATCCTGAACTTTCTAGGGCCCCTCCTTTGCATAACATATATTAAAGGGAGTCTAGACACAAATCCCATAGACCTGTACAGATTGTATGGTGGGAAAGTGCTTTAGCGCTCCATTATTCAAAGCTCTATCAGTACTAACCCGAGACAGACCAAAATAAATAAAACTATGAAGACTAACTCAAAACTAAAATGAAATAGGAAAAAGGTCTAGATACATAATTATATTTTATGTTTTAAAATAATGTGACAACTAGTCATTTTATGAAGAATTGATGTACATTTGGTATTGTTGGGGAAATACTGGATGTCAATACTTTTGGTGGGTCGATCAAACCACATTTACATCTACCACATTTCAATGTCTCATAAGTCACATCAAATGATCCACTTTCTGTAATCTAAGTCTCTTAGCTCGATTCACCAAGAAGAAGACTTCTCCCAAGTCATCACGGACACAATAGTGATCTACGAATCTCCAATGTGCAAGTTATGCACATCGCTCTCTTGACATCACACCTAACTCATTCAAAACTATGGCAAAAGTGGTAGATGATCCCAGCGATCTGTCACAACCTGATCTCAAAAACAATGCAAAGAGTAGCTTGATTCTGTCTTCAAGCCAATCAATGCACAGTCTATTCAAACTCCAAGTCAAGTCACTGCCACACTCCATAGGAACAAAGTGCATTAAAATTGAACCAAAGAAGCCTAGAAGTCACTCAAATTAGATCTGAATGCAATCATGTCTGCATATATCCCATGAACACATCAGGAAGAATGCATCTCTGATCGCCACACTAGCTTCTTGTGCTAGAGTCATCATTGTCACAAGTCTTGATTCAATAGGATCCATTCAAAATCCAAGTCTCTAGAATCGACTCAATAATCCACGAACCGCTACCGAATCTACTGCAAAGTTATCTCTAAATAATCCATAACCAAATCATGAGTAGGAACCAAATCTGCAAGAACATTATTTTGAATCGACAAATATATATATTTTTTTAAAAAAATTGATTATCGTCATAACTATGATGACATCACAACAGCGATGGGTATCCATTGCAAACATTTGACATACAACCATCACATTAACAACATCACTGTCAGAAAATCATAAATGATGAATATTCATCGTAAATGTCCAATGCATGTCTATCGTATGTACAACATAGTCATCCTTACAAACCATAAATGATACACATCTGTCATAAACTTGCGACTGACATCTATTGCATTAATAGCATTTCCATTGGCAAACAGGTTACTAATGACAGCTACCCATTGGAATATTCTGACGGGTCACCGTCATTTGTATTTGTTGCGATGGTTAGGCATCACAATGTGGACGGCCACAAATAGGTGCGACAATAGGTTCACTTTGTTGGCACCCACTTTTTACGATGGCTAAGGATGTTTTAATTATGAAACCTAACAAAACTGTCAGTTATTCTGACTGCAAAACTATGACACTGGTTAGTGTCACTCAATCGATAGTATACTATCTAAATTCAAACATTCAGTCATCGAAAAAAGGTCTCAAATGTACTAGTGTATGGCAAAAATACAAGTGAAACATGCCAAGGTAACTTGAAAGATTTAAGTGAAAAGTTGGTACAATTTTTTATTGGTGTGGCCATCTCAAAACTCAGCCTGAAACATTAACATTTGCAATATCATTTAAGATTACCACCTGCCTTTCAAGGAAAGAAATCAGGCCAAAAGTGGTTCACCTTTGTGTTTTTTCAAGTTAACCAGAACTCTACCAAAGCTCTTAAAAACATGTCAAATTGAAGGCAAGCCCAACAAGCAAGGACAACAAATAATCTTAATGAGATGCACAAATTGAATGGAAAAGACACCCAAATTTAGTGTGAAACATGATAAAAAAATCTAGCTAAAGCATTAGTGACCAACATCTGAGTGATAAACAGGGCAAAAATCTAAGTGAATTGCCTCCAAGGTCAAAAAAGTGGCAAAATGGTTATGAATCCACACCCAGCATAAATACAAATCAGTCATAAGAGTGGCACATATCTTGGGTGGAAAAACCACTAGCAGACTCTGCCTCAAGACCAAATGACAAATGTCTTATAAAATTTCCTATGGCAAAGCCACTAGTTGACTCTGCCAATTCAGAAGGTTGGGCATATCATTATATCTACAGTTTCATCAAATTTATCATTATTTTTAAAAAGACCCCAACTACAAACATATCATAATTCTCATGTTATATTCAGATATCAGAGTATCTAGGTTTTCCCTTCTTGTAATAATGTAAGGATAAAAGTGTGTATAACTTTGATTGTAATGGTAGAAAAAAGTTCATGAAAAAGAAACAGTGATCACCCACTAACCTTTGAAATTAACATCTTTCAATGCTTTTCGATGAACAAAGCGAACTACATTCCCAAGCCTCAATGTCTCATTGATAACCTATCAACAACACAAAATTATTAATAATTATTAATATTTGTTAAGGAATGTTTAGAGATCATATATATTATATAAAATTATCAATCTATTAACAAATACAATGATTATAAATGTTTGGTATTAAACTGCTATTCAATTTGAGAGTCAAAAGTTATTTTGATCAATAAAAATAAGATATATATTTACTACATCAATAAATTATAAATTTTCTATTGATTATTTCATCATTAAACTAAATAATATTTAAATAAAATGCATTTCAACTCACATTATGGGTAAAATCCATCCTTTTATAATCATCCCTATTTAACCTTAGATCTTTGGGCTCCTGCTGTTGTTTTCTTCTACCTATATCTAAATGTTCTAACTACATCAACAATGCAGAATATGTTAATTACATCAATTCGATCAACCAAAAGTCAAGTAGCATAGTAATAGTACAATGTTTTCTAACATGTCCCCACATACCCTGAGGGAGTCAATTACCAAAGGGAACTTGAGAAGAAAATAAAGGCAGAGAGTTAAGGCAACTACTGAAGTTTCATGACCAGCAAAGAGAATATTAAGAATGAGATCCAATATCTACTCTGTTGAAATCCTTCCATCCTTCATAATATTGCTGAGAAGATCATCATAATGTGTATCAAGTTTTTTCTTTCTCTCCTCCATTATATTTTTCACTCCTTCCAATATTTTTGATCTAGACTATTATCATGCAAGCATTATTAGCTCTTCCTGATGCAAAAATGTATGCTAGTGAATCTAAAAACAACATTCTTTATTTTATATGATAGATTGTAGAAATCTCTTAGCATTGAATGCAATAAGTTTTTTGTATTAGAGCTCCCCATTTTCTAAGTTTTGCTTACCTTGAGAGCTCTCCTATAAATTGTCCCTAGAAAAATTTATGGGTGCAGAGATAATTCCCTTCATGAAGGTGAAGTATTCCTTCATCAATTCATCTATCTCAGGCTCTCCACTGTTGAAGCTCAATATTTGTTTTTCCATCAGATTGAAAGTAAACTGTAGTTTATCATTATTCTATTAGATGTTAACATTGATTTGTAGTCCTAAAAATGTTGTTAGCCTGAAAAACACTATGTCTTGCAATGTGGATTTAATTGATTGTATGTAATTTATGTACCTAATTTTGTATAATATTTTATATCAATATTTTAGATGATACTCTGATCCATCATCAAGATATAAGAAAACAACAAAAGAATAAGGACTCACATTGTTAAAAATAAACAGTCTATATGTTTCATAGATCTGGTAGACCCTTTACATAACAATGATCAATGTAATCTTTGATTTGATATAAATGCTAAGTATTCACTCTAAATACTTTTCATGGATGGGTTAAACAGATAGAATCTAAACAACACGGATAGTGTAAAAGAAACAAATGCTGACAAAATAACTGCATTTAGTTGACTAATATTAATTTAAGAACCTTTTTGGTCTCAGATTGCACAGAGAAAGGCTGCTCTATCTTTTCCCATGACTTGAGAGTAAGCAGAGTCTACATTTCTATATCATCAAGTAGCCTACTTCTCAGCATGTTATTGCTCATGAAATTAAGGGCTATAATTCTCATGTGTTTGTGCATGTCCCCAACAAGAACTAGCATAGACCATTTGCCTAGAATGCCCCCAATAGTACTTGGATAGCTGCATTCAAATAGTCTTCCTTCATTCTGTAGTATAAACTTGTTCAACTCTAGATCTATAGACACCACTATAGGGTGCCCAAAAAGATGAGATCTGAATATCTTCCCTGTGTGTGTAAATTTTGTACCTAGATGTAGACACAACACTTCAGTAAAACATTAGAGGTTAGTTAAAATTGAAATCATGCAATGAAATGAAACTAAACTAACCAGGCAATTTACTGCCTTTTAATAGATGTGAGTATGTATTCTCAGATTGGACCGAGATCAATGACCTTGACGACACCTAAACGAAGGATTTGAATGCAAAATCTAGATATGAATTAGATGCAAATTAATCTATTTTTTTGGTTTTTCTATGCAATAATATGAAAAATGATATGAAATCTAATCTATATGAAAAATTGATATGCAATACAATTAATCTAACAATGATATGCTAAATATGAATGATCTCACAAAAGTTGTTGATTCGCAAAGAAGCTTCAATTCTTTAGATACCAATTCGCTAGCATAAGTTTGCAAATTATGAGATGATTTGTGAAGAGGTGAGCCTTGATTTTATAGAAATCTGGGGCTTTGGGGATGCATTGAAAAATCCATAAATCACTCAGTTGATTTTTGAGTCAACAAGGAATTAAAGATAGTTAACTCACAATAAATCATGCAAAAACAACTTTTTGATTTAAATCAGAAGTTGAGATCAGCTTTCAACTCGAAAGAGAGTTGAGTTTATTTTTAAAACAACTTGAATTGATTTTATGATTTATAGTTTAATTTTTTTTGGATGTGCATAATTAATTTGAATTAAATAAATAAATAAAGTGATTTATCCTCAACTTAACTGATTTTAAAAATAAAACAATTGATTTATGGGTTAATCAATTATTAAATCAAACTTTTATTCCAAAATAATATCATTAAATATGACAACTTGCTTTTAATCAATTAATGATAGGAATTTTGATTTATTGTCAAATTTAAATAATAATAATTAGGAATAAATATAATTAAATCCAATTAAATAATTAAGTGGCAGTATTAAATCTAATTAATTAAATATTCAAGATATTCAATTAATCAAACTTTAGGATAAATAGGATTTATCGCCAAATAATTATTAAATCAAAGATAATTAGGATAATTTTAGGAATATTACTAGGAATATTCCCTGATGCAAAATTTGAGATAATCAATTAAGATTCAATGATGTGTCGATGTGCCTTAGGTTAGGACTTTGATGTCGATTTCATTTGATGTGTCGATATAGGAGGTTAATAAACTTATAGCCCATTTTTGGGGTATTACATTTTTCCCCTCTTTGAATTGTTGTGCGAAGCACAGTGGTTCAAAGATAGTCTATGTATGATGTTCAAATTGATGTTTGAAATTGAAATTGATATGAAGTAGAAATTGATTGATATGAGACAGAAACTTATTTGAAATTGATATGAAGATAATAGGTCCTGAATGACCAAAGATAATGTTAACTATAATAGTAATGAACTGATGATTGCGAAAAAGTGCCAAAACACCTGATTTTGAACCTTATGATTGCGAAGAAGTGAGTGACTGATTCCAGATGCGATTGTCGATAAGATTCACATTGGTATCACATCTGAACCCTTCAGTTACGAAGAACCAAGGAAATAACACAATTGAACCGATAGTTACAAAAACTGATACAATTTACAAGATTAAGAGAATACCAGATTGATATGGATCTTGATGAATCTGATATGCCCTGAGTGATGATTGATTTGCCCCAAGCGATGAGGTCTTTTTGATGAATCAACAATTAGACGTGGTTGTTGTCTTGATTACTGAGGAAAGATATGATTTCAAATTTAGATTACAGACTTTGAATGATATGCAATACCATGCCCCCTTCGGGATAAAAATTGAAATCTGACAAGAAAAGTCAGCGTTGATAGTTTAGAAGCATGTTAATTGATTTGAGAAGTGGTTAAACACGTTTGAAAATGCATTCTACATCGTTTGGAGGTCCTGAAGACCAAGTTTGACTAGGTTAAACAATGAGGTGACCATAGTTGACAAAGTTGAAATTTTGATAGTTTGATGTAAGATAATCAGTTAAGTTGAATACTGGATTTCTGTGATGATTGAAGGATGATTATGCAAGCAGTAGACCGTCCTGGGTCCAAAAATTTTAAATCACAATTTTGACATAGTAAATGATCTCATATTTTAATTTTGATCTCGAAAATGGATTTAGAATGTTGAAATTAGCCAAGCGTGCAATTTTCGTGAAAAATGGAGCACTTTTGAAAATTAGGTCAAAAGCTATATAAAGGCCGGAAGGGTCATTTTCAATTCATTTCAACCTTTGGACTTTGAAAACCTTGTGGAGCCCTCTGAGCAAAAATGGCAAACAAAGTGGTAGAACCAAAGGTACCTGTGAGTTCGCATTGATTTGAGCGCAGCTGGAGACACCAGAGACCTCGGTAGTACGGACATCCGGTAGGTGGACCTTTGTTCTTTTGCTAAAATGTCAAATTTTCCATGTTTTATAGGATTTTAGCAATGTTTCATACATTTTTCCATTTTTGAATTTTGCATGCACGAAAACTTGTACGACTCCCCAGCAAGACTCGTACGATTTTTCAACTGTAGATAGGTTGTCATCTCATAACCCCCCAAGACTCATATCAGAGGGACCCATGAGTCATATGACATTTCATCGAGTCCCTCATAACTCGTACGATGAGGGATGCATTGTTGTGTCACTATGCTTTGTCATTTGGTATGATGTAGAAACTCGTACGACTCTCCATGCCAGTCTGAAGTGTCGTATGGAAAATAGTGAGCTTAAAACTCAGTATTAGGTCAAATTTTTTATTTTTCTGATTTCTTAGCCTAATTGCTGACTTGTCAACCTACCTTCTGAAATACTAAACTACCCATTTCTACCCTTGTAACTTGTTATGTGATCAAATTACTGATAGGATTCCCTATTTTTGTGTTGTGTAGGTCATATATCCAGATGTACATGTGCAGATCTCACATCCTGCTATGCAAAGACTATGTGTGTCATTGCCAGACCCTATGAGGGTCCACCTTGCTTCTTGTGGATTTGAGTACTTCATACATTTACCCAAGATTAGGGTAAATAACAGACTTTTGACTGCACTGATTGAGAGATTCCACTTGGAGACATAGACATTTCACTTGCCGACTGGAGAGGTCACTGTTACCCCTGAGGATGTGTATCATATACTGCACATTCCATTCCATGCAGGCCGACAACCAGAGTATGTGAGTTCGGGGAACTCAGGCCTATTAGCTTTCAGACGTCTCTTTGGAGATGATACTCAGATGACGGCCTCCATTTCCTGGGAGACCTTAGCGCAAAGATATGGACAGACACACTGGTTGGAGTGCATCATTCTCGGGATGATTGGTGGTATTATCATGTCTGACCATCAGTAGAATAATCTTTTGATGGGTTGGGCCCCTATGGTAGCACATTTGATGGCCACTCCCTCTAAGTTGGCTTGGGGTCAGTTTCTATTAGCTCACATGTTCTCCATGATTCACGAGGTAGTGTATCAAGAGAGCAAGTATTTTTCTACAGGAGCTCTATTTTTATAGATATGGGCTTGGCAGCATATCCCAGTGTTGAGACCTGTATGTACTTCACAGAGGCAGCCTCAGGAGCCTATCATTTATATATATGTTGGATATGTTATATAGGGATGGATGGGCCACACTAAGTACTAGAGGAAATGCCTCGATGACATGACATTTGTGAGCTAGAGACCATATGTAGCCATTGAGCCTTGGCCTACTATTCAAGAGCAGTTTAGTTTCTTTTTTCCAGAGCCGTGTACTGATTGGGAGGTCATCCTCCACTATAGAGAGATTCCTTATTACCAGGGTTTGGTAGAAGTATGGGTGAGTATAGGATGCCCCTGAGGATTATGCTACATATGCACAAATAGGGCGTGAGATTGGACTTGGATGGACACAGAGGCTCTCCTATGCTTTGTGTTCACAGGAGTACAGTGCTATTGTCGGCAGGGATTGGGAGTATAGACTAGATGTACTTGATGCTAGTGTTACTAATGGATTTATCTCATGGCTTGTTGACCATCCCTTTCATAGATTTTTTGATCCAACTAAGCTGATACCTTCCATGGAGGAGGCAATGGACATTACAGGTGCTCTGATGGGATAGGGTCCTAGACCTACACAGGCTCCCATTATTCACCCCACACCTCTGAGACCTAGAGTGATGGCTCCACCCCAGAGACCATTAGGATAGATGAGGCCCCCTCATCCCACTAGTTCCACAGTAGGAAGATCTTCTAGTTCTCGTAGACGGACTAGGGGAGAGGGTGGTACATTAGGTGGAGTTGGTTCAATTGATGAGGTACTTGTAGCAGAGCAAGTTGTGGGTGGTGGTACTAATCCCTTTCAGGATGATACTGGATTTGATTTAGGTGTTGAGATTAGACGCCATAAGGTGTAGAGGGTAGAGACCATAGAGAAGACTGCCCCAGATACTGAGATGCCAGACATTGATCCTACTATTCCTCCTACTCCACAAGAGACTATGAGATGTCTCAGTGCACAGGTCAGGGACCTGAAGGTGCGAAGTACTCGATGGGAGGAGCGATACATAGAGGTAGATAGGCAGTGGACTAAGCTGTGTGTGGAGGTACAAAGATTATAGTCAAAGGTGATTCATCAGACCTCACGGGCAGCTTACTATGTGTCCACATATTATACAGTTGTTCCTACTGCATAGAGAGTTCCCTCCTATTCATAGTACATGATGGCATCAAAGGGAGCTAGAGCACCCAGAGTAGAGGCAGTACTAGATGCACCACCTCCTCCTCCACCAGATGCAGAGGATCATGCTGATATCTTATTTGTTTTGATACATTGATAAACTATTCTCACTTTGATAGCTCACATGAGCATATTCTTTTGTACAATGTTCCAGTAGTGCACCCCTGACTAGTTTGAGATTTATGATATATATATGAGATCGATATTTTGGTTGTGACTTCATTTGTACTTGTCATGTTTTGATTTATGATGATATCATGTGATGTTTATGCTATGAGTAGTGTAGAATGTATGTATGGATATATGCAAATGCAATGATTCCTTTCATATGTATGGATGTTATGCAAATGTATTTGATTATGAAAAGATGTATGTATGATTTATGCTTATGCACATGGATCTATTGTAATGCAACAGATGATTATGATATGTAAATGCAATGATACACATGATATGTTTTGTAGGTATTGATGAAGACAAGTACTTAGTCTTATGTCAAAAGGATGTTTAACCTAGGAGGAGAACTTCTTGCGGTTCTATGAAGAGACCTTCGAGGTAGGTTTCAACTCTTGTTAGATTTCAAGAGACATTTGAAGAATTGTTTAAGCATTGAAGTTCGTTTAGCCAATGTGAGGTCATGCAAACATGCAAAATGCAAAGAAACATGTAGAATGAAATGCAACCTAATCTACCTAGGACCTAGTCACTGATCATGTGTCGGTCATTCTCATCATTGAATTTTTAGGTAACTGGATAAATCAATACAATGCCCACTAGTTAGGAAACCATAGACATATGAATATTGATTTGTATGCATAAGAATCAATACAACACCCACTGATTAGGAAACCATGGATATATGAATACTGATTTTGTTTTTAGAATGTCAGATTAGATATAAACATCAAGGCATAAGTGCCAGGATGACCTAAATATCATGTCCATTTTGATAGAATTTGTATAAGCATCAAAACATAAATGTCGTGATGACCTGAATATGCCTTGCATTACAAACACATCAAGCAGTCAAGAGATCATTCTAAATCCAGTGTGAATTACCCGTAGTGACCCTTTATCATTCACATCCTTAGGTAAGATCGCATTTCACAATAGGAGAAAGAACTCACTCAAAAAGACAATAGTTAGATCAAACTTCCTTGAATTTTTTGGGTATCAATGGTCGAGATATGCATGGCCATCCAATTCGAGATAGAGGCTCTTACAGTCGAACACCATTTCAATCCAAAATTTCAAAACTTGTTAGATTTTCACATACAAATAGAAGACAAAGAAAAGATTATGCCCCCAGTCATCACTCTCTAAATCCTGTAAAGGACATCATCAAAGACCTTGAAAGGACATAATATACAAAAATCTCAATGTGAATCAGTAAGCATACAAGGAGATAAAAGCATGTAAAAAGCATAGATTGTTTTCAATTTGTGTTTGATGTTTGATTGCATTGTTGTAGATGCAAAATCCTTTTTGGAGATGAGACAGACTGACTAACTCAAATGAAGCTTCAAAGGACTCTAACTAGATATGATACGTCTAAGATACATTGGAGGCCATAGGATATGATATTGATTTCCCCCAAGTTTGAACATTGATAGGATACAGATGCTTGAGTTGATTGGTGTACAGACTGACTTATTGAAAATAGGAATGCGGAAACAAACTGGGAGATATGTACAAACTAAAGCAAGACTAAAAGCTGGGAAAGACCAAGATTGCATTGATAGATGGAGCATTTTGAAACAAGTGGTGTTTGTTTGCTGGGTTTTCACCATCTTGGTAGAGATTCTATTTTTGCTACCAAGGCGCCTGTTTCCAAGTTTTCACCAAGGCACTTTTTCTTTTTCTCATTTTTTTGTATTTTTTCATTTTTTCAATTTTTTTGTACTTTTGATATTTTTTACTTTTTTTTGTGAATCATCAAGGTGCCTATTGCTAGGTTTTCACCAAGATGTTCATTTTTTTCAGGACTTTTTCTGATTTTTATGATTTTTTCAAGACATTTTACCATGGACTAAATGCCTTAGGCATAGAATTTCTTCAGATGGAGAACGTTGATTAGTTCTCGGAGATGTTCTCCTTCAGTCATTGAGAGTTGATAGGCACCAAAGCCAAAAGTAGCAGTGATTACAAAGGGACCCAGCCAGTTGGGTTCAAACTTCCCCTTGTGTTCTCGATGTGATTGATTTTTAGGATTCTCTCTCAAGACTAGATCACCAACCTAAAATTCTCTGTGTCTAACTTTCTTGTTGTAACCTCTAAAAATTCTCTTCTGATATACTCTGAGATGATCATATGCTGCTTGCCTATGCTCATCTAGTAGTTCAAGTTCTTGAAACCTAGACACTCTGTAGTCATCATCAGTTACTAGACCATGCATTATGATTCTTAGTGATGGGATTTCAACCTCAATAGGCAGTACCGCTTCAGACCCATAAACTAAAGTGAAAGGTGTAGCCCTAGTAGGTGTTTTGATAATTGTTCTATAGGCCCAGAGAGTTGGATTGATCATGAGATGCCAGTCTCTTCCTATTTTATTAACTATACGGTGCAAGATTTTCAATAGATTCTTGTTAGAAGCCTCTACTTGGCCATTCCCTTGAGGATAGTAGATAGATGACCAATGTTGTGTAATCTTGAATTTGGCACATAAATTATCTAGATCTTTGTTCTTGAATTTTCCATTGTTATATGTGATTATGGAATGAGGTATCCCATATCTACATATGATATAGTTCAATATGAACATAGATATTTGCTTTCTAGTTGCTTGTGTCAAAGGGACTGCTTCTACCCATTTTGTAAAATAATCTATAGCTTTGATGATATTGGTATGTCCATTAGAAGAATGAGGATGTATAGCTCCTATAAGATCAAATGCCCATTGGTGAAAAGGCCATTGTGTAGTAAAGGTAATTAGATCTCTCCCTAGAGCATGAATTAAGTTGCCATGCACTTGGCATCTTTGACAGTTCTTAGCAAATTTGATAGACTCTTTCTCCATTTCAAGCCAAGAGTACCCAGCCCTAATAATTTTTTGAGCTAGTGTTAAACTGTTCAAGTGTGACCCACAAATACCATCATGGACTTCCTCTAACGCACGTTGAGACTCTTCCAATTCTAAACATCTAAGTAGTGTACCATCTAGACCTCATTTGTACAGATCATGACCAATGATGACATATTAGGAGGCATCATGGATAAGGTATCTCTTTTCATTATGGTTGAAGGTATCAGGAATGATTTGGTCTTGGAGATAGGAGAATAGGTTTTTATATTTGGATGAATCATGACCAACAATAGTGCAGATCATGCGGGTTTCAGGGGAATCATATGCAAGATAAGATAGTGCTTCCACTAGCAACTCATAGCGTAGCTCATGTTCAAGCTATTGTAATAGAGTAGATAGTGTTGCCATTGCATCAGTAGCCTTGTTCTTTGTTCTAGGAATTTTCTCAAATGTGATAGATAGGAAATAATTCTTTAGATCATCTACCATTCTTTTGTAAGGAATGATTTTTTCATCTTTAGTTTGGTACACATCATTGACTTGATGAATAACAAGTTGTGAGTCTCCATGAATGTGTAATTCTATTACTCACCACTCAATTGCTAGTTTCATGCCATTAAGAAGGGCTTCATATTCTGCAATATTGTTTTTGCAAGGGAACTTTAATCTGAATGCTTTTGGGATTGAGTATCCTTGAGGAGTTATGAACAATATGCCTGCTCCTGATCCATTTTGCATATAGGAGCCATCAAGGAATAACTACCATTCTCTAGAAGAAAGAGTCATGATAGAGGAATCTGGAAATTCCATTTGCATTGGTGTATCATCAATCATAGGTGCATCTGCTAATTGATCAGCACTAATCTATCCTTTGATAGCTTTTCGCTCAACATATTCAATGTCAAATTCACTTAAAAGCATGACCCATTTAGCTAATCTACCCGTGAGGGCAGCTTTGCTTAGTAGGTACTTGAGTGGATCAATCTTAGCTACCAAATGTGTGGTATGAGCTAACATGTAATGTCTCAATTTTTATGATGCAAAGATTACAACTAGACAAGCCTTCTCAATCATTGAATAATTCTTTTCATATGCAACCAATGTTCTACTGATATAGTATATAGCTCTTTCCTTTTTGTTCTCATCATGTTGTGCAAGCAATGCCCCCAGCGATGTATCTATAGCGGAGAAATATAAGATCAAAGGCTTCACCAGAATGGGAGGCATCAAGATAGGAGTATTTGATAGATACTTCTTGATATGATTAAAATTGTTCTCATAGTCTTCATTCCATGCAAAGGTCACACCTTTATGTAATGTTTTTGTAAAAGGTTGTGATATGTCTGCTAACTGTGATATGAATCTTCTAATAGATTTAACTCTTCCTTGCAATGTCCTCATTTGACTAATATTCTTTGGAGTTTGCATTTCCATGATAGCCTTTACTTTAGCTGGATCAACTTCAATACCCTTCTTTGAGACTATGTATCCTAAGAGTTTTCCAAAAGTGATAGCAAAAGCACACTTCTTAGGATTTAGTCTGAGACTAATTTTTTCCATTCTATCTAGTATCTTGCTCAAGTCATTTGGATGTTTAGCTCTAATCATAGATTTTGCTAAAGTATCATCAACATAATCATCCATAGTCCTATGCATCATGTCATAAAAAATAGATGTCATGGCTCTTTGATATGTAGCACCAGCATTTTTAAGCCCAAATGGCATGACATTCCAATAGAAGGTGCCCCATGCACATGTGAAAGCATTTTTCTCTTGATCCTCTAGAGCAATTTTTATTTGATTATATCCAAAAAAACCATCCATTAAAGAATACATCTCGAAGCCCACAGTCATGTCCACTATCATATCAATGTTAGGTAATGGAAAATCATCCTTAGGGCATGCTTTGTTTACATCTCTAAAGTTTGTGCACACTCTAATTGATTTATCAGGTTTAAAAATAGGTACAATATTAGAGATCCTCTTTGCATAGTCAATAACTCAGATGAATCCAACTTTCAAGAGCTTCTCTAATTTAGCTTTTACCAAGAGTGCAACATGTGGATGCATTTTTCTCAATTTTTGCTTGACATGTTTGACATTCAGAGCTATAGATAAATGATGCATTATAAGATTAGGATCCAACCCTGACATATCTAAATATTTCCATGCAAAGTTGATCTTCTTCTTTTCTAGGAATGTTGTAAATTTTTGCTTCTCTTCTTCTGATAAAGATTGTGCTACATGGATCAACTGTGGTTCTTTTGCTGTTCCCAAATTGATAGATTGAGTGGGCTCAATTATAAATGGAGATCTGTCCTATAACGGACTCGGAAGGACATCAAATATCTCATCCTTAGGCACCTCAGAGAGGTTTTCACCTTTGGATATGTCTTTTATTTTTACTTTTGTAGGTTCTAAGACTACCACAAAGTGGTTTTCACCCTCAGAACTCCTTTTATTTTTATTTGTATTCTTATTCTTCTGACTAAGATACTTGATGTCTGACTCTGTCATGCTAACGCTCGGTTCACTAATGGAAGTCCTCATAGGCTCAACTGCATTGAGGTAGCAAGCAAGGGCATAGTCATTGGGGAAGGTATAAATACCATGGCTCAGATTTGTGGAGGTTTGATCAAGAAGTTCAGGATGTTGGATAGTCAAAATGGGGAAATATTGGTAGATAGTGTTTAAGGATATGGATCTCTCATCATTGGTCCTAACCCAATGCTCGAGTTCAAAGGTGATATTACAACTTAAGACATTCAATTTGTGAATAGGCTCAATGTCATTATGGGAGTCCAATTCAGCCATAGGTGGATCAAACTCGATAGGTTCATCATTTCACTCTAGACTTACGTTGGGTTTAGGTGCGTATTGGTGAATAACATCAACATGTTTCTCTGTAATAAGCTCATCTTCTTTTGGAATGGCTCCCCATTCATAGTCATTAGATTCTTCATCTATGCCTCTAGGAAATCTAAGAACATGAGTAAAGTCAGGATGAATACCCCAAGAAGGGTTACCCTCAGATTCTGATTTGAATTCATACTAATGAGAATCTATCTCAAAATAACTACCACCTTCCTCTTTTTGATTGTCTTCGAGATTAGCTAGTTCTTGTGTTGCAACTATCTCTTGATTGATAGTAGGTTCTTGTGTTTCTACTACATTAATTTTTGTGATTGGATCATCTTCAGCATCAAGAAGGTCTTTAATTTCTTTAGGCAAATACTCATAAGGAACAAGTACTGAGCTGTCTGAATCACTATCTAATGGTTCAGTTTCTTCCTTCTTAAGAAGGGGTTCTCCTGGTGTGATCTGCTCTATGACATGGGAACAATTACCTTTGAGGTGGAAGGGTTTCTTTTTAAAACCTAAGCCAACCGTATCTTTATTTTCCCTACCAGTATGTGAAATAGGTATTATAAGACCTTTTCCTCTAACTCCTAGAGGTCCTTTACCTGAATATCCCATTTTAGCTATGAGTTTATCTCCTAGACCATATGCCTTAGAAGGGATTTTGGATACTGTAGAGTCACTAGTTGGAATGGCTTGATATTCAGGTTCATATTTGTATAGCCATGTAAGCACAGCTTCATCTTCTTCAAAATCTTGCTTGGAGACTTGTTCTACTACAAAATTCTTTTTATATGCCTCAAGAGGTTCTTTAGAGTCTCGTTTGGACTATTTTAAAGATTGTCCATAAGACTTAGGTGAGATAGGTAGAGATGTCAAAGATAAGACTGGCTCTATAATATATTCCCCCATACCATTTTCTTTGATATTGTCCTCTTTTGAAAGGTCTTCCATTTTAGATGTGGATGCTTCTTTTGTTGGCTCAATGGAAGATTCTCTGTTATTAGGCACAAGTTTATCCGCACTCTCCTTCAATGTATTACAAGTGGTGGATATGTCAGCTGGAATAGTGACCTCTACTCCTTCATAAGGAAATTTCAAGAATTGGTGAAATGTAGAAGCAATAGCCTTCATCTCATGTATCCATGGTCTCCCTAGAAGAATTTTGTAAGCCAAAGATAGATCAATAACTTGACATATAGTATCTCTGATAACCAGACCTGCTCTAATAGGTAAGACAATGGTTCCTTTAGAAGATCTTTCTTGTTCATCATAGGCTTTTATAGTTATTTTCTTTCTGGGATCAATAGCCAATTTTGAAAATCCCAATTGTGTGACCAAGCTATAAGAACAAATATTTAGGCCAGCGCCCCCTCTATCAACACATGTTTGACTCTATAGTTCTAGATCAAGACTTCTATATGTAAGGTTTAGTTATGTGGGTGACTCAAGGAGTTGTCATCTTCCTTTGAAAAGGAGATATATTGCGGAGATGTAAGATGTCTAACCATAGTCTAGAACCTGTCTAAATCAAGGTCATCAGGAACATTGGATCCGAACAAAGCTTTGTCTACAATGGCTCTATGAGCTAAAGACATTTGAAGCAACTCAAACATGGAGATTTTTGCATTAGTGTGTTGGATTTTTTGAACAATGCTATAAGATGTTGGCCTCGTATCTTTAGGATTGGAAGATTTAGAAACAACCTTCTATTTGGAAGTGGAAGAAAGATTGAAGGGCATCTTAGGGACATTTGATGAATCTGGGATTTGTTCATTCAGATGTGCCTGAGCCTATGATTGAGTCACTACATTAGCTGAAGTATGATCTTTATCTCTTCGCACAATTTTGATGACATTGCAATGCTCAAAGAGACAAGGTTCAACCATATTGATAACAACATTATTTCTAGGGTAAGCATAATTGACCTTTGCCCCCATATTAGGCTGAGAAGATGAAACTTCTTGACCATGTTTCAAAAATGGTTCTATGAAAGCTGTATGATCATCATTGCTCTTATGATTATCAATTGTGATGTCTCCCTTATCAATTAGATCTTGAATAGTATATTTCAAGCGTAAGCATTTATTAGTTTTGTGACCTTTACCTCGATGGAAATCACATAATTAATTTCTCTCTCCACCATTTTGGCTTAGGATCACGATCAAATTGTCGGATCTCAAGCAAAGAGATGATGTTATTAGCTAGTAGAGTTCTCATAACTGATTCCAAAGATTCCCCAAGAGGAGTGAACTTTCATTTATTATCAACGGACTAAGATTTGTATTCTGGCTTCTTTTGAGATGGTTCAAACACTTTTTGCTTTGAGGCTTTGATGGCTCGGGTACCAATAGTTAGATTGAAAGTTGGTGCCTTTGATGGGGCATGTATGGTATCAACAACACCATCTATGACAATGCCTTTATTCTTGTTCCAATTTTTGTTCTTGTCTTTAGAACTGGATCCTGATTCGTACTTGTCCTTTTGAAGTGTGATGTCTCATTTTTTCACAAGTACTTTTTCAATTTTGATCACATTGTCTACCATCTTGTCAAAATATATATGATCTTGCATTTGTAAAGGGTAGTTGATCTCTGGGATAAGATTATTGATGAAGATTTCTAGCTTCTCAGTTTCTAGAATAGGCCTAGCATATAGAGAGAATTTCTTCTTCCATCTCTTGAGAAATGTCAGGAATGGTTCTCCTGGATATTGTTTGAGATTGTAGATATCAATCATCGTGACTGGATGTTGAATGTTGTAGGAGTATTTCTGATAGAACAATTTGATCAACTCCTCAAAAGTTTTGATAGTAGAAGGCAATCTAGAGAACCAATGAATGGCTGCTCCCCCCAGAGATTGAGGAAAGAGATGCATCAGATAGGTTGGTCTGTGCATGAACTCCATAGATTGTGTACATAATTCTCTGACATGATCTTGAGGATCCGAGTGTCCATCATACTTATCATATTTAGGCATCTCCACTCTTTTCAGGAATGGTGGCATGTACAAGTCTTTGTCAAATGGAAAAGGACATAGGGCCTCCATGGAGAACTCCTTGGGTTCCTTTTCTTTCTCAAGTTTATTAAGTTTGACTTGCATGGCATGCATCTGTTTCATCATAGCTATGAGTGGAGTTTCTTCCTCATGTGTAATGATATCTTCAACATTAAAGTTGGGAGGAAGTTTATCTCCTTGATGAGCTAATTGTAAAAAGTATGCCTCTCTATCTTCTTTCAAGAAATGCTTCATCATTCGTTTGAAGTTATCATCATTTCGATATTGAGAAATTTCTTCAAGTGTGGGTTCCTGATCTGCACCATGTTGAGATTGAGCTCTTTGAGAGCCAAAGTTTTTCCCTTCTTGAGACATGGTAGGAGTTTTCCCTAGGATAGATCGAGGAGGAGTTTTTTGATTACCTCCCTGAGTTGATGAAGGAGGAATGTAAGCAGTTTTTAATTGAAAGTTGCCAAGACCATTGTCTTCGTAAAGACCAGAATTATAGAGTTGCTCAAGAGTTGGACCCTTGATAGTGGTTATAGGTAAGGTATGGGATGCTTCTCTAGATTTATTTTGAGAGGAAGCTCTAGTTTCCACCATTAACCTTGGGTGAAACAAAAGAATATGATGAAGACAACTGAAGAAAGATCTGATTCAAGAAGATCAAATGATGCAACCTTGTCAAGGTTTGATTGATTGAAGTGTGGATTAGACGTAAATGAAGGAGACTATGCCCTGGATGTATGGGTAGATTCCCAAAAGATAGCGAACACAAGTTCACAACACTTATCCATTTTGAAGATGGATTGAAGATTGATAGTTATGACAAGGTTTTGACACAATATGATAAAGACTCAAATTGATTAAACAGAAGGCTAAATCAAATTCAAAAGGCCACTTTAGGAAGATGATTCGATTCTCAGTAGTTGTTGCTCTGTTCTTGACACAGTGATTTTCTTGACAAATTCTAAAAATAGGCTGGAAAAGCTACATCTCTGATAGTTCTAACAACTTTTTGGTAATTTTTCAAAATTCCTCAAACAACTTTCTACAGGCTCGTACGACAGTGGGTATAGCATGAAACGAGAATTGAAAAACTCGTACGACTATTGAAAAACTCACACGATAGTTGATAGTAGGGTTTTTTACTTTTTGGAATTGACTGGAAGAAAAACTCATACGATAGTATACCTAATACCATATGACAATCTGGGGGTTCTGAAATGACAATAGCTGAAAGTCGTATGACTTTCTGACTTTACAAGATGACTTTTGACTCCAGAAAGGTGTTTGACATCAGATTTTGCAATTTTTGAGATTTTCAATTTTAGATTGTTCACAAAATTGTCTGTCCAGATTTGAAGGTTGTAGCGGATTGATTTGTTCTTCGTAACTAGATAGATAAACAAGCACGCAAAATAGCAAGCAAGTGATTTCAAGTACGTCTAAAATCAATGAACAGGGGACAAAGCAACCCTACGCATGAACAATCAAGTGACTGAATTGTGCTAATCCCTAGGAGTGCTAATAGTGTATGTTCCAAAAAGTTTTGCAATAATGCACATATTCTTAGAAAATGAAAATTTGGCCTCACTAGGGTTTTTAGTAATGGTCTGACTCTACAACTTTTATGATCTCAAGAGGGCAAACTCCAATCCAAGTGCACTAGGGTTTTGACACAATCTGAGAACTTAATCTTTAGGATCTGCTAGGGAGATTTGACAGCCCAACAAGAGACCACACCTGTGGAGATTTCTTCCACAAGGAAATTTATATAGTAGTTGTCACTACCACGGCGAAAATGGCTATTACCGCTTGAGGTTCCATCAACGTGGTTGACCCAATTAAGGGAATGCCCACTATAGTTAACCCTCTCTAAAGGTGACTCACAAAAGATACCACATGGAGACTAGTTCCAGATTCAAGGATCTAAGTTTCTGGTACTACCCAAAAAGGGAGTAGAGCATAATCCTCTAGCCTTTTCACTTTTAACCCAAACAAAGCAGACAAATTAATCCAACACGCTAAGACCAAGATTATCTCACAAAGATCTATGATGTTGACTACTTATGATCTATCAACCTCTCTGGAGAGAGAATGTATCAACTAGAAGCTGAAGACAAACAAATCTAGTAGAATGTGAGACTCTCTCAATAACCTCACTACCTACAAGGGTTCCTTCGTTGAGAAGAGTTTTGCTGCAAACCCACTCTCTCAAGAACCACGAATAGTGTTCATAGGGCCTATTTACTATGTGTAACAAAGATGTTGAAAAGCAAATCTATGTTCATTTTTATAGCCCAAAATGAAATATGTGATATGAAAGCAATAAAGGTCACACAAGCTTGACATGCAAGAGTTCTTTTTAATCCAAATCAATATGTTATTAGCTGAGAAGATTACCTGAATTCCTCACAATGTGCTTAGTAGATCCTTACCTATTTTTAGCAATTCTCATGCTTTTTCCCAATCAAAATCAGTAGAAATCAATCAGAAACAACAAAGTTTAATTGTTAATGTTAGCTGTTAGTCCAAATCAGAAAAATAAATTTGGAAAACTGCTTGGAAAAGTGAAATGACAATTGAAACCTGGCACTGAAACTCGTACGACAGTGGGTCACCTACCAGATGACAATCTAGAAACTCATACGACACTGGGTACTAGATCATACGACAATCTAGATTCCAAATGACACTATGTTTCTAATGGTACGATCCTTGATCAAATAAACTATCGTACGATAGTGGGTATCTCCTGGTATGAGTTTTTGACAAAACTCGTACAAGAATTGTATGGACATAAATTAAAAATTGTAGCTTGGAATAGAAAATGACAAGAAGATGATAGAAATTGATAAAAATTGAATGGAAACACATTTTAGGGCCCCACGGTGAGCACCAGAAATGTGTGTGTGAATTTTGTACCTAGCTATAGACACAACACTTCAGTAAAACATTAGAGGTTAGCTAAAATTGAAATAATGCAATGAAATGAAAACTAACCTAACCAGGTGATTTACTACCTTCTAATAGATGCGAGTATGTATTCTTAGATTGGACCGAGATCAGTGACCTTGACGACACCTAAACGAAGGATTTGAAGATATGAATTAGATGAAAATTAATCTACTTTTTTGGTTTTTCTATGCAGTAATATGAAAAATGATATGAAATCTAATCTATATGAAAAACTGATATGCAATACAATTAATCTAACAATGATATGCTAAATATGAATGATCTCACAAAAGTTGTTGATTCCCAACGAAGCTTCAATTCTTCAGATACCAATTCACCAGCATAAGTTTGCAAATTATGAGATGATTTGTGAAGAGTTGAGCCTTGATTGAATAGAAATCTGGGGCTTTGGGGATGCATTGAAAAATCCATAAATCACTCAGTTGATTTTTGAGTCAACAAGGAATTAAAGATAGTTAACTCACAATAAATCATGCAAAAACAACTTTTTGATTTAAATCAGAAGTTGAGATCAGCTTTCAACTCAAAAGAGAGTTGAGTTTATTTTTAAAACAACTTAAATTGATTTTCTGATTTATAATTTAACTATTTTTTGGATGTGCATAATTAATATGAATTAAATAAGTAAATAAAGTGATTTATCATCAACTTAACTGATTTTAAAAATAAAACAATTGATTTATGGGTTAATCAATTATTAAATGAAACTTTTATTCCAACATAATATCATTAAATATGACAACTTGCTTTTAATCAATTAATGATAGGAATTTTGATTTATTGTCAAATTTAAATAATAATAATTAGGAATAAATATAATTAAATCCAATTAAATAATTAAGTGGCAGTATTAAATCTAATTAATTAAATATTCAAGATATTCAATTAATCAAACTTTAGGATAAATAAGATTTATCGCAAAAAAATTATTAAATCAAAGATAATTAGGATAATTTTAGGAATATTACTAGGAATATTCCCTGATGTAGAATTTGAGATAATCAATTAAGATTCAATGATGTGCCAATGTGCCTTAGGTTAGGACTTTGATGTCGATTTTGTTCGATGTGTCGATATAGGAGGTTAATGAACTTATAGCCCATTTTTGGGGTATTACATTCCCATGCCGGCCATATTTATCATTACGACATTAGAACAATATTTTAATACAAAAAAGGAAACAAACTCATTATTGTGCATAACTTTTGATATTTGTCATGGAAATTTGTTTTCTCAACATTTCAGATCAAACTACATGTGCATCAATTACCAAAAGCTATGCACAATAACTTAACTTAAGCTATGCATAATAACTTAATGGACTACATAAAGAACATGTTTACAAACAAATTCAGTGCCGACTTCCTATCCTTCAATTTCATAATACCTAGAGCAATTCTCTTCCATGAATATTCCTGGTGAGGTAGCTAAATGAGGTTTCAAATATTGTATAGTTTGACCCAAGAAAGGCCAACCCATACTGGCAGGTGATAGATTCATCCTTTTCTTCCTAGAACTATTGCAGATGGGGTAATCCAACTTTATCACCATAAAAAGAACAATGGGCAGTGAAAGGAGGGAAACTACAATAACTACCAAATTATCAAAATTTTCCATTAGAATAGGATTACTGGCCTACTTGATAACCATACACTTCACTTTTATAAAATTTTAGGGTGCTCTTTATGTAAACCTACAAATCAACTGCCTCTCTTGCTTAGACCCTCGCCTAATAGATTAAATCATTCTATATGATATAACCCCTGAAGACTTTTATAGAACACATGAAATCATCAGTACTTTTGAGCTTGCAACATAGCATTCATTCTTAGGTTCTTACAAGTGCTTTGTTTTTGCTTTCATGATCTATTTAAAAAGCAATAAATATAAGACAAGCTAAATGATTAGCATAGATGAGCTCATCCTCTCTCATGCACTTTATAGAGTAAGATACAAAAGGAAACATTATTGATAGATAGTGTATGAATAAATCTGTACTCTCTTAATTGTCCACCCCAACTGCCACATGCTACCTTGTAGTAGTGACAACTAGATATACATAGTCAGCCTACAGGGCAATTATTTCATAGGTGATGCTACTTTCTTAGTCTTACACCTAACCAGTTAAAACCATTGTAGAAATTTCTTTGTTAACGACAGACAAATTAAATTTTGGAGAATTTATGAGGAAATGATTAATACCTTACAACACATCCTCTTAAAAAATCCATGAATCAAATATTAAATAATGATGATTATGCAAACATTTATACATTTTACACACCAAATAACATAATACTACAGCTGTAGCTGAGATTTCAGTATAAACACTAATGATGTGGCTGTAGTGAAAGCTATGATCTAGGGCCTCAAGTTGGTGCTAGAATTAAAATTAAAATAATTGCAAATGGAAGGAAATCAAGACTGAACATGATCATTAATTGGGCAAGCTACATCTCTCCATTGAGAACACTTCTTTTGATGTTGACCCCTTCATCCGCACTTGTAGTTGTGCCTAGCATTCATATGGTTAATAACATAACCTGGTGCATCTACTCTTCTACGTGTAAAATTTTGGGTCTATTTTCTAGCTTCAAAACCACCATATATAAACTATGTTGCCTTTGAAGTAAGAAAAATAAGCTCGCAGATATTGATGGTGGGATTCAAAACAAGGGCCACATTCAGGAGAATCCCTACAAAGGACTAGAAAGGAAATACATAAATTCACTATATACAAAAGTATTGTGGTTATAAAAGAAAAAATATTTTTATGTGAGATCCCTTCATAATTAAATGCACACCAAGTAGACAATAGTGGTGATGGAAAAATTAAGAAAATCAATAGTACTAAAGGATCCAACTACACATGAAAAATGCATTGGGTTTCTAGCTAAAACTAGAGTAATGATCAAACACAAACAATTAGACAAGCTAGAAGATTAATCCAATGGTGTAGAATATGCTAAGAGCACCAAACAAGCTAGAAGATTAAGTCTAATGATGTAGGGTATGCTAAGAGTCCACTTTGCAGCAAGTGAAAATCATAGCAGGAAACACTTGCATTTGTACAACTTGCGTGTTAGACATATAAAGTCTTATTTTAAAGAAATGTATGTTAATGCACACATCCCTTTCTCCCTGCTAAACTAAATATATCCAAATTTAAGGAGAAACCAAGCATTCTTAGACATATTTTAAGAAACATAAATTAAGATATTAAAGAAACAATTTGGAAAGAGATCAATGAATGGCCAAACTATACTAAGATGAATATAGTTTAATAAAAGTAGGTCACTATATTTGAGGATATGAATTTTATAACAGCTACCCTATGAATGTCTTGTCTTATCCACATAATCTAATTCTCTATTAGAGGACTGTAGTAAGGACATTGTGTTACCTGAATGATTAAGTCAACTTACAGATGCTTGAGTTGAACCATCCATCAAATGCCAATGCCACTAACCATAGAAGGTGTTTTGGTACTGTATAGCTCTGAGCTATGCACCTAATGGTAAAACCCATGGAGGTTTTGATAGATGATCCTTCAAGGACTCCTAACTGTGTTGGAGACCAATCATAAAGGAAATTTTCACGCATAACCTAGGTCTTAAGTAAGATTCTATAAATGAAAAAATAGCAATTGAAACCCAGACATGTTCCATGTGTAGTATATGCAAGCAGATATTAAGATTGTCTCTGAAATCATAATAGAGACATTTATTCTTTAATATTTTCAATAGGGGAATAACAATATCTCATGTCAATTAGCATCTATTTGTCTGAGTTTCATGTCTTATAAGTGCTTTCCTCCCATGGCTAGTTGAAGAATAATCATCTCTTTTTTTTCCCCTTGAGGTCAATGTGAGATTCTTTATAAAATGGAAAAGGTTTCTAGCTAGATAAAAAAATCACAGGATACTTTTTAGCTCATAAGCTCTCTTCTTGATGTTTTTTTGTAAATTGTAAATCACCCATTGTTGTCTCTAATGCATTGGGGATACCCCATCATGTTTAAAATATCATATCACAATTGAGCTTAGGTTCTATATATGAGGGATTTCCATTCTGTCAGTTTGAACACAAGATGCATTCTAAACTGAGCTTGAACCCAGGTTATCAATGAGACTAGAAAAGGTCCACTAGACACAAGAAGCATTAGGTTACAAATGTGAGAGGTTTCTATTTTTTCAGCTTGAACATGAGAAGCATTCGAAGCCAAGCTTGCACAGCAGTCATCGACATGACGTGGTCCACAGGACTGAGGTTATAGTTTTTTTATTGTATGCAGGTATTGCAAAATAAGTTAGATATTATTTCTATGTCAAAGAGAAAAAAGAAAGGATAAAGAAATAAGTAAACCCACTGGCCAAGAAACAAAAGTATATCATGTAAGTAAAGCCATTGTGCAAAAATTGTGAATAGTGTTGGGACACAATAAATTTATTGTGTTTTTCTCTGGAAAATACGTGATGTTATAGATAGCCTTTAATGTTGTGCAAAAATTGTTGACAGTATTTAAGTTCAGTTTACTGTGTGTACTGAAATGATTTTCTATTCAAGTATTGAAATCATATTACTCTTGCTACATTCCTTACCAAAACTTCTTCCTTTCTACTAAAATGAAATTTGTCCAATATTCTACTGGAAATTAAAACCAAGAAATATGCCCAGTAGAGTATTCCTAACAACACCACTATCCAAAGAAACATGAACATACCTTCCTTAATTGTATAACAATGTTCATGATGTTAAGAAATTTTTTGTTAGAGAGATTATTACTCTGCAGCAATTCTGCAACTGGGATTTTGTTCTGGATAGCCTGATAAAATGCCTCCTCTTGAGAACTCAATTTACAGTTCACAGTAGCTTCCTTTTTTTTGGTCATCTCTACAATCATGTCCTTCTTAACTCGATGAAACATAAAATTTTTCAAGACAACATGCTAGTAATTAAACGATCATAGTCACTAGTTAGTTTTACATGAACAACTTTTGGAAGTATGAAGTAGAAATGAAATTTGCAATGTCACATGAAGCTAGCAAAACAAATTTAATATGATTGTCATTCAAACATCTAAGTGTGAGAAACATAAATGACATGAAATATTTATAGATTGTCCATGATAGGATAGCTCTCATAAGTTGTGTATGTAAGTAAACTCAATTCAAATTAAAACCACAAACCTCAGACCTGTCTAACCCTCTAAATAAGATAAATTTCTTTCATTTCCTTAAATTTCATTTTGAAAATATTTCAAAGAATTTGATAACAAGACTTACCAATCTACTAAGGTTGTTTTCATTTAGTGTCCCTCCATGCTCAGCATGATTCTCAATCTTGCAATAGATATCAAAAACCATATCAGAATTTAAGTGTTTTATTTAAAATATTACCTGATAACTCATAACACATGTCACTGTAGGAACTGTGGGAGTGAGATTCACCCCTTTTAAGAACCATTCATTGAACCATTTATGGATATCAAACAATGTTTTCATGATGAAATGAAGCAGCGCCCAGAGTTCTACCATGTTATTGTGTATTTGTGTTCCAGTAAGTAGGAGGGGATTTCGACAATTGAAACTCAATAATGTTTTCCAGCATATACTGCAAAAATGGAGATTGCTCAAATTGTTAAAGATAAAATTCAAGTAAATCCAAATTCATGACATTTCTCTTGGAGTAAAATTGCATAAGGTAATCCATATTAGGCCCAAAAGTAATTAGGCTTTTACTTAAATTCCTAACAATGTAGAGTAATTTTTTCTGAAATGTTTCAGTTGCTTAGCAAATACGGAGACCATTAGAAAATCAGATACATAAGGTTACAACCTTTTTGAAACAAGGAAGCCTAAGTATACAATGAAGCCCTAGTTTATACTGAACATAGCATATTTTACAAAAGCCTCCTAATGTTTTTGATGGCTATATAGTGTTTTAGTAAGGTAAAGCGTGACCTAGATGTAAATAGGTATGTAAAATTATGTCCAAGAAAACTCAAGAAAATACTAAGAAAAATATTTAAGCCAAGTTTTTGGTGTTACTTGGAATGTCAAGAAGATCTGGCCGACCCTTTACATAACAAAGAAGAACAAGAAGTATATGTTTCATAGAACTGGCAGACCCTTTATATAATAATGATCAATGTAATCTTTGATTTGATATAAATGCTAAGTATTCGCTCTAAATACTTTTCATGGATGGGTTAAACAAACAAAATCTAAACAACATGAACAGTGTAAAAGAAACAAATCCTGACAAAATAACTGCACTTAGTTGAGTAATATTAATTTAAGAACCTTTTTGGTCTCAGATTGCACAGAGAAAGGCTGCTCCATCTTTTCCCATGACTTGAGAGTAAGTAGAGTCTGTATTTCTATATCATTAAGTAACCTGCTTCTCGACATGTTATTGCTCATGAAATTAAGGGCTATAATTCTCATGTGTTTGTGCATGTCCCCAACAAGAACTAGCATAGATCATTTTCCTAGAATGCTTGAAATAGTACTTGGATAGCTGCATTCAAACAGACTTTCTTCATTCTATAGTATAAACTTGTTCAGTTCTGGATCTGTAAACACCATTGTAGGGTGCCCAAAATGATGAGATCTGAATATCTTCCCATGCCTCCCATATTTATGATTACGACATTAGAACAATATTTTAATACAAAAAAGGAAACAAACTCATTATTGTGCATAGCTTTTGATATTCATTATGGAAAAAAAATTTCTCAATGTTTCAGATCAAACTACATGTTCATCAATTACGAGAAGCTATGCACAATAACTTAACTTAAGCTATGCACAATAACTTAATGGACTACATAAAGAACATTTTTACAAACAAATTCAGTGGTGACTTCCTATCCTTCAATTGCATAATACCTAGAGAAATTCTCTTCCATGACTCTTCCTAGTGAGGTAGCTAAGCAAGGTTTCAAATATTGTATAGTTTGACCCAAGAAAGGCCAACCCATACTGCCAGGTGAAAGATTCATCCTTTTCTTCCTAGAACTATTGCAGATGGGGTACTCCAACTTTATCACCATAAAAAGAACAATGGGAAGTGAAAGGAGGGCAACTACAATAACTACCAAATTATCAAAATCCACCATTAGAACAAGATTATCGGCCTGCTTGATAACCATACACTTCACTTTTATAAACTTTCAGGGTGCTCTTTATGTAAACCTACAAATCAACTGCCTCTCTTGCTTAGACCCTCTCCTAATAGATTAAATCATTCTATATGAGCTAACCCATGAAGTCTTTTATAGAATGTTCTTGGTTATCTATATTTCCACATACATACATTTTTTGATCCATTTCTGCATCCTTTGACATTTTTGGAATTCTTACTAGAACACATGAAATCATCAGTACTTTTGAGCTTCCAACATAGCATTCATTCTTAGGTTCTTACAAGCGCTTTGTTTTTTCATTCATGATCTATTGAAAAAGAAATAAATATGAGACAAGCTAAATGATTAGCATAGATGAGCTCATCCTCTCTCATGCACTTTATAGAGTAAGATACAAAAGGAAACATTATTGATAGACAGTTTATGAATAAATTTGTATTCTCTTAATTGTCCACCCCAACTGCCACGTGCTACCTTGTAGTAGTGACAACTAGATATACATAGTCAGCCTACAGGGCAATTATTTCATAGGTGATGCTACTTTCTTAGTCTTACACCTAGCCAGTTAAAACCATTGTAGAAATTTCTCTGTTAACAGAAGAGAAATTAAATTTTGGAGAATTTGTGAGGAAATGATTGATACCTTACAACACATCCTCTTAAAAAATCCATGAATCAAATATTAAATAATGGTCATTATGAAAACATTTTTACATTTTACACACCACATAACATAATACTACAGCTGCAACTGAGATTTTGGTATAAACACTAATGATCTAGTTGTAGTGAAAGCTATGATCTAGGGCCTCAAGTTGGTGCTAGAATTAAAATTAAAATAATTGAAAATGGAAGGAGATCAAGACTGAACATGATCATTAATTGGGCAAGCTACATCTCTCCATTGAGAACACTTCTTTTGATGTTGACCCCTTCATCCTCACTTGTAGTTGTGCCTAGCATTCATATGGTTAATAACATAACCTGGTGCATCTACTCTTCTACGTGTAAAATTTTGGGTCTATTTTCTAGCTTCAAAACCACCATATACAAACTATGTTTCCTTTAAAGTAAGAAAAATACACTCACAGATATTGATGGTGGGATTCAAAATAGGGGCCACATTCAGGAGAATCCTTGCAGAGGACTAGAAAGGAAATACATATATTCACTATATCCAAAAGTATTATGGTTATAAAAGAAAAAATATTTTTATGTGAGATCCCTTCATAATTAAATGAACACCAAGTAGACAATAGTGGTGATGGAAAAATTAACAAAATCAGTAGTACCAAAGGTTCCAACTACACATGAAAAAGGCATTGGGTTTCTAGCTAAAACTAGAGTAATGATCAAACACAAACAACTAGACAAGCTAGAAGATTAATTCAATGGTGTAGATTATGCTAAGAGCAGCAAACAAGCTATAAGATTAAGTCTAATGATGTAGGGTATGCTAAGAGTCCACTTTGCAGCAAGTGAAAATCATAGTAGGAAACACTTGCATTTGTACAACTTTTATGTTAGACATATAAAGTCTTATTTCAAAGAAATGTATGTTAATGCACACATCCCTTTCTCCCTGCTAAACTAAATATATCCAAATTTAAGGAGAAACCAAGCATTCTTAGACATATTTTAAGAAACATAAGTTAAGATATTGTAGAAATAATTTGGAAAGAGATCAACGAATGGCCAAACTATACTAAGATGAATATAGTTTAATAAAAGTAGGTCACTATTTTTGAGGATATGAATTTTATAACGGCTACCCTATGAATGTCTTGTCTTATCCACATAATCTAATTCTCCATTAGAGAACTGTAGTAAGGACATTGTGTTCCCTCAATGATAAAGTCAACTTACAAATGCTTGAGTTGAACCATCCATCAAATGCCAGTGCCACTAACCATAGAAGGTGTTTTGCTACTATATAGCTCTGAGCTATGCACCTAATGGTAAAACCCATGGAGGTTTTGATAGATGATCCTTCAAGGACTCCTAACTGTGTTGGAGACCAATCATAAAGGAAATTTTCACTGCATTACCTAGGTCTTAAGTAAGATTCTATAAATCAAAAAATAGCAATTGAAACCCAGACATGTTCCATGTGCAGTATATGCAAGTAGATATTAAGATTGTCTCTGAAATCATAATAGAGACATTTATTCTTTAATATTTTCAATAGGGGAATAACAATATCTCATGTCAATTAGCATCTATTTTTCTAAGTTGCATGTCTGATAAGTGCTTTCCTCCCATTGTTATTTGAAGAATAATCATCTCTTCATTTTCCCCTTGAGGTCAATGTGAGATTCTTTATAAAATGGAAAAGGTTTCTAGCTAGAAGAAAAAATCACAGGATACTTTTTAGCTCATAAGCTCTCTTCTTTATGTTGTTTTGTAAATTGTAAATCACCCATTGTTGTCTCTAATGCATTGGGGATACCCCATCATGTTTAAAATATCATATCATGATTGAGCTTAGGTTCTATATATGAGGGATTTCTATTATGTCAGTTTGAATGCAAGATGCATTCTCAACTGAGGTTGAACCCAGGTTATCAATGAGACTAGAAAAGGTCCACCAGACACAAGAAGCATTAGGTTACAAATGTGAGAGTTTTCTATTCTATCAGCTTGAACATGAGAAGCATTTGAAACCAAGCTTGCAAGTAGTCATCGACATGACGTGGTCCACAGGACTGAGGTTATAGTTTTTTTATTATAAGCAGGTATTGCAAAATAAGTTAGATATTATTTCTATGTCAGAGAGAAAAAAGAAAGGATAAAGAAATAAGTAAACCCACTGGCCAAGAAACAAAAGTATCTCATGTAAGTAAAGCCATTGTGAAAAAATTGTGAACAGTGTTGGGACACAATAAATTGAGTTCAATCAATAAATTTCTTGTGTTTTTCTCTAGAAAATACGTGATGTTATAGATAGCCTTTAATGTTGAGAAAAAATTGTTGACAGTAATTAAGTTCAGCTTACTGTGTGTACTGAAATGATTTTCTATTCAAGTATTGAAATCATATTACTCTTGCTACATTCCTTGCCAAAACTTCTTCCTTTCTGCTAAAATGAAATTTGTCCAATATTCTACTGGAAATTAAAACCAAGAAATATGCCCTGTAGAGTATTCCTAACAACACCACTATCCAAAGAAACATGAACATACCTTCCTTAATTGTATAACAATGTTCATGATGTTAAGAACTTTTTTGTCAAAGAGGCGATTACTCTCCAGCAATTCCGCAACTGGGATTTTGTTCTGGATAGCCTGATAAAATGCCTCCTCTTGAGAAATCAATTTACAGTTCACAGTAACTTCCTTTTTTTTGGTCATCTCTATAATCATGTCCTTCTTAACTTGACACAACATAAAAGGTTTCAAGATAGCATGTTGGTAATTAAACGATCATAGTCACTAGTTAGTTTTACATGAACAACTTTTGGAAGTATGAAGTAGAAATGAAATTTGCAATGTCACATGAAGCTAGCAAAACAAATTTAATATGATTGTCATTCAAACATCTAAGTGTGAGAAACATAAATGACATGAAATATTTATAGATTTTCCATGATAGGATAGCTCTCATAAGTTGTGTATGTAAGTAAACTCAATGCAAATTAAAACCACAAACCTCAGACCTGTCTAACCCTCTAAATAAGATAAATTTCTTTCATTTCCTTAAATTTCATTTTGAAAATATTTCAAAGAATTTGATAACAAGACTTACCAATCTACTAATTTGGTGTTCATTTAGTGTCCCTCCATGCTCAGCATGATTCTCAATGCTGCAATAGATATCAAAAACCATATCAAAATTTAAGTGTTTTATTGAAAATATTACCTGATAACTCATAACACATGTCACTGTAGGAATTGTGGGAGTGAGATTCTACCCTTTTAAGAACCATTCCTTGAACCATTCATGGATATCAAAAAATTTTGTCATGATGTATTGGTGTTCCCGTAAGTAGTAGGGGATTTCGACAGTTGAAACTCAATAATGTTTTCCAGCGTATACTGCAAAAATGGAGATTGCTCAAATTGTTAAAGATAAAATTCAAGTAAATCCAAATTCATGACATTCCTCTTGGATTAAAATTGCATAAGGTAATCCATATTAGGTCCAAAAGTAATTAGGCTTTTACTTAAATTCCTAACAATGTAGAGTAATGTTTTCTGAAATGTTTTAGTTGCTTAGCAAATACGGAGACCATTAGCAAATCAGATACATAAGGTTAAAACCTTTTGGAAACAAGGAAATCTCCAAAGAAATCAATAGATAGAAACAAGGAAGCCTGAGTATACAATGAAGCCCTAGTTTATACCAAACATATTTTTTTTTACAAAAGCCTCCTAATGTCGTTGATGGCTATATAGGGTTTCAATAAGATAAACCGCGACCTAAATGTAAATAAGTATGTGAAATTATGTCCAAGAAAACTCAAGAAAAGACTAAGAAAAATATTTAAGCAAGGTTTTTGGTGTTATTTGGAATGTCAAGCCCAAAAGGGCAGAAATCATGTCTTAAAACCCTTGTTTGAGCCATGGAGAAAATACAGGATTATCTCAGGTGATCCATTTGTTTGCATAATTTTATGATCAAATTAAGGCTCAGAGCTCATAGAAGAGAAACCCTCTTGTTTCTATAGTCATCAGGGCTGTCTATAGCAAAAATATTAATCAGCATCAAAAGGTATACAGAGCTATAATCACTCTATGACTATTTTCCAGATAAATTTTACAAGAAAATCATATGCAAAAAGAATAAAAGGGAAAAGTAGCAAGAACTCGCCATTAGACCCATGTCTATAACATGAGGCTTTGTGGAGATCTCAATTTCTCTTCCGTACCCTAGCAGTTTTCCATGGCCGCCCAGACTGAACAGTGTCAAAAGATGAAAAGAAAATGGCGGCGTAGGATTAGAGTATTGCTGTTACAAAGCGCCTTTTATTTTTTATTTTTTAAATTCATTTTGATATATATTGTTAATATGCGAATTTTGACAAGTGAGGTTTGATGTCACTTGTTATTAATTTGTACTTTTAGATAAAATAAAATAATGATAACATCTATTGAAGAGAACTTAACAAAATTTTATTTATTTATAAATTCTAAGATAAAATGAAATATTATTTTTCCTTTTATTATTACATAAAAATTATAATGTAATTATTTATTATCAATTGGTCAATTATAAATCTATTTAATAAACATTCAGTTTAAAATGCAATAATAAGAAAAAATAAAGAAGCTCAATTGGATTTTTGAGGGTGTTATGAGATTTTTGGAGAGTTTTGAATTTTCATAAGTTATGGACAATTATGGAGGCTATTTTTAGCAATTGCATGTCTTTTCGAAGCTAGCAATGATCACGTATGACTTGAGACAGGAGTTTGAGGGATAATTTTGAGGCAAAAGGAAAACATCCTATCTATTGAGCCACTTTATATTTGAGCACTACATCTCTAACCATACCTTTTTGAGAAAATAAACTTCCAACTTCAAAAACTATGAGCATTAGAAACAAACCCAATACAAGTTTAAATGTTTATTAAGCAAATGGAGACTGGTTAAGAAAACATATATTCATAACTGATTTGACAAAATAACTTATAATAACTTACAACTGATGCAATTGCTTATCTATTGCCACCATATAGAAACCCAACAAGAATGCCTATTACAGTTGTGCCACCAAAGTCTATATTCACCCTTTTTCATCCTGCTTCCCGTTTACACGTAGATGATAATAATTAGTTGTGCCCTTAATTATAAAATAGAATACTAAACATCTTAAGATGGGTACCAACAAATCTAATAACAAGGTTGTTATAAAAATGATGCCTAAATATATTCATTTATTTAGTCATTTTAGTTGTTATTTTATCCGATGACCAAATTGGTCATTTATTTAGTCATTTATATTTGTAGAACATGATCAGTTTTAGTCACGTGACTAAAAAAATGGTAGAACATGATCAATTTTAGTCACGTGACTAAAATTTTTAGTCACCTGGTCATTTATTTCCCAAATTCTACTAGTCCTAGTTTGGAGGAGAAAATAGGAGAAACTAAACTTGGCTTGATTCATCCTCATATTTACTTAAAGAAAATATTCTCCTTATGCATGTGGTTAATATTAAGTCATGGAACTATGAGTTCACTTGGTGCAGTAGGGGGTGTAGAGAAGATTTTATTATTGATATTATGTTTATTTTGTCATTAATGTCAAACTGATCCATCCAACATTGTCCAGGTGCTTCGAGATTTGGTTATGGATTATTTTGTGGTGAACAAGTGGAATGTTTATGATCTGAAGAAATTTGTTCTTTTTTTTGAAGTGTAGGGAAAATGTTTTGGGTACAGAAGGGACATAGTGGCTTGGTTTTTTTGGTTCAGACCTAACTTGAGGGTAATCATTACCATTTCCATTTTATATGTTTTGTTTGGGACAAGTTTTTGGTCCCAACCTATCTGTTGCTTCCGAATATTCCTAATGGATTAGCTATGCATGATATAATCTTTCATAGGATGATTAGTATTTTGGATTATAGTTGCAATCAGTAGAATTATATGCTCTAGCTATTTTGGCTGACATGTATTGATTTAAATGCCACTTCACATTTTACTATACTTATATGGCCAACTCGATCTTTTTTTAAAGGAAAAAGGTTTTGGCTGACTCAGTCATATTTTTGGAAAGAAAAAAAATGTAAATATTTGGGTTATGGTTGGAAAAGTATTTGTATTGAGTATTATTTTTTAATGAAAAAGGAAGATTGTAGAATATCCAGATTTTTTAGATATAGGTTGAATCAATAGCCAGATCAGAGTGTAGTATACCCAAATGAGTTATTCATTCTAGTTCAAATTACTCTATACTATGTTTAAAATATATAGAAGGATTAAGTTATATATATTTTCCAATATATTATCACTATTGTACTCATGTATTTTACTCAATTGGTGGCTTTGTCCAATGAGATGATTACTATTTCTAGGTAAAAGTACAAACTTGTGTTACACTTTTATGAAGGAAAAGGTTAACAACACCAAAACTGTTCAACTTCAACGACATAAAAGTGGCATTTGTGCTTGAAATTTGAAGATGATGTAAATTAATGAAATGTGTAAAATTGGATGAATTTTATGGCTATTATTTTTAAAAAAATATTTGAACAATAATTGATGTATTTTTTTAATTTTTAAAGTTCATTTTTCAATTCATGAAAAATGCTGAAAATCAAGGGTCTAGTTCCCGCCAAAAAACTATATGTAAATAATGTTTTTTTCCTCTGATTTCAAAATATGTTTTATATTAAATGCATAGCCAACGCATAAAAAAAGAAATATTGGTTTCCGATGTATATTTTTCTATTATGACTATTCAAAGTCAAACTTACCTGAAATCGCCAATTTTTGTCTCCCTCCAAATTTCCCCTATCAAATATAAACCATTCAGAAAAAAAAAAATTCTTGAAGCAGACTCTCTCCTCTAGTTTTAAATCTATTTTTTAAATTTTTATGATGTGATTTACTATTTTTATTCATTTTTTGAAGTAGCACCTTCTCGAATGTTAAAATATCTAATTGCAGTATTTTGAAAATATAATATACTGGATCTAATGAAAACATTATTAAACTTATATGACAATAATCTTCACTTGGAGCTCTACAAAGGGGTATTTTTATTTTTAAATAAAGTTGAGTTTTGATGGAGAAATTAGCTGTAGAAGTGACAAATTCCTCAATTCTAAAATTTTTCATTTGGATTCCACATGGGATGCCACATAAGTAGTTTCGGCTAAACCTGGTTTAGACGAACCCCCATGCATATATATGCACCAATTCTTCATTGGTCAAACATATTTTGCTTATATTTACTCAATTTTCTTGTTCAGTCAGACCTTTTTTGACTAAAACATGTCTTCCATGTCGATGCCACATGGCATCGTATATGTACCATGCACGTTTGGTCATACATTGTCCAACTGAAAGTACCCTCTATCAAAAACTCATCGATCATCCTCTACTGCGACACAACTTTGTACTTTTACCCTTCCATTGTTACACTAGAATTTTCCACACTACTATATTCTCAATGATTAGAATAAAATTATTATGTATGTAGTGAGGGCTTACTAAAAAATATGTCCAAACCAATGGGTGATGGCTAGATGTCCTATATCCATCACTATCTTTGCAATGGTTTAGTTTTATTTTTTGTTCCCTACTTTTTTAATCAATAGTAATCTGATTAGTGGGAGGACAATTATAAAGATTTTTCACCCACCCAAAATTGTATGGGACTTGTGAAGTCTTCCACTTAGTCAGCAACTTGATCACATTATTCTAATCCCAACATATGTAGAATATTGCTTATAAATTTAAGTTGCATGCCTAGAAAGGAGAAATCATGAAACTGAGTTGTTTTGATCTGATAGGGAGCTCACCTATCAATCTTGGCTTCTCCCACCACCAAATCTTTCTTATATAGAATTGCATTTGTATTTATCCTATTATTTTTCTCATTGCATGGAACAAATGTACTTGGAGAGATTGTTGTGTACACATGCTCCAGTTAATAAGTTAAGCTAGTCTCTTCTGAATATTGGTTGTGTTTGTAATAAAAGTGTTATGGACAATGAGCATATGGTACAACAATTTTGGTTGAGAAATTAAAACTTTATTGTAAAGGAATGCAAGCATTAAATCCATTTGGGTTAAACTTGAATCAAGGAAACCACTATATGAGTGGTGGTAGGAGTTGGGAAAACTATGGGTGGGCACAATGAAGGCTTGGGGTTTTCACTTGAGAAGGTAAACCAAAAAATCTACCTAAAGTCAATTTCTTCCTCTCAGTTACTCAAAATTGTTTGGAGAGGTACACACATTTAAATTGTACATGTTAATCCAATTTTATGTTACTAGAAATAAAAAAGGAGAATGAGATCTTCATAAGTTGCGTATAAGAAAATATGTAAGTATAATTTTATTCTACAAAAATTATATAAATTTTTAAAATATATAAACAATTTATTCCACATATATATATTCCATGTCAGTCTACATTTGAAATATACTTAAATTCTTAAAATTAAATTTAGAATAAAATAAAAATTTAAAATTTATAAGAATTCAAAGTATATGTCAATTTTTAATTATATTTTTAATAAATAAAATTTATTTTTTAAAATTAATGTAAAAGATGATTTAATTAATGATCCAGAATCAAATATGACCCAAAACGTCATCTAACCAATGGGAGATATAATCAATAAAGTTGTAGACGTCTAATCTATATTTTCTATGTTTAAATCGAGAAACTTAGTTTAAATTAAAATATTGAGATATTCCATACAAACAATGATTAGTTGGAAGATACTTTGTGCATGAAATGTGAGCTGGTAGTATAACTCTGCATTTAACCAATAAAAAATACAATTATGTAATGTCTTATAATATGTCAATTTGCAGTATAAAATATTTACTTGCACCAATTGACATTTAATAACAGTGAAAAATCACACTTGTTAACTTTTTAAATGTTAAAATCAATACAACTAGCTCATACTCTTTCAAAATTTTCATTTAATATTTTATCACCTATTCTTGGCATCGTCTTTACGACTCTCCTAACTTGAGCAATACGTGCAAAATAGGAATCCATAAAAGAATAATAAATCCACTTCAACCTATTTGTTGAGTTCAATTTTCTTTCTCCAACTCAAAACATCCAAACAATTTTTCACTTGATTAACCAGCTTCTCCAATTGAATAGTCTAGTCTCAGATCTTGGATTTTCATGCAATACTATTTCTCTCATAAGTTACCTTGGACTTGCTTCCTTTTGATTCAAAATCTAGAAATCTTTTCTCCAACTTTTGATGATCATGGTATTATGAGATACTAGAACAGGATTTATATTCTTGACCAAGCAAGGTTGAGGAAGGTGGTACTTGAGGAGATGCATTGCACTCTATTTGTAGGACATCCATGGGTAACCAAGATGATTGTTGATTTCAGGCCATTGTATTTTTGGACAAGGCTTAAGCATGATGTGATAGCTTATGTGGCTCAATATTTAAAATGCCAACGAGTCAAGGATGAGCATGTCCACCCAACTAGACTTTTATACCCACATGATATTTTGAAATACAAATGGAAAGTTATCGGGATGGACTTTATCCAAGGTTTACCCATGACATGAAACATACATGATTTCATATTGGTTTTTGTTGATAAACTAACCAGAACAAGATTATTATGACATGACAAAGACATGATTTCATCCTTTTAATGGTTACAATTTCAAGATGATGATGGTATTATGAAATACCAGAATAGGATTTATATTCCCAACCAAGCAAGGTTGAGGAAGGTGGTACTTGAGTAGATATATTGCACTCCATTCGTAGGACATCCATGGGTAAACAAGATGATTATTCATTTGAGGCCATTGTACTTTTTTCTAGGGGTTAAGCATGATGTGATAACTTACATAGCCCAATGTTTAGAATGACATCGAATCAAGGCTAAACATATCCACCCATCTAGACTTTTATTCCCACATGATATTCTGAAATAGAAATGGCAAGTCATCAATATGGATTTTATCCAGGGATTACCCATGAAACGACACATAAATGATGTAATCTTGGTTTTAGTTGATAAAATAACCAAGGTAGCTCACTTTATTACATGAAGTTTGAGAGATGGATCTTTTGTGTTAGCCAAGAAGTTTGTGCATGAGATATTCAGATTGCACGGTGTCTCAGAGACAAATATTTCTGATAGAGATACATAGATGACATCAAGGTTTTAGATAACCTTGAATGCTTCCTTGGGTATGATTGAACTTAGCACAAACTATCACTCTCAGATAGATGGGAAAACAAAGAGAGTAAATCAAGTGTTAGAGGATTTACTCTATATGTATTATATGGATAAGTTGTACAAGAGGGAAGAGTACCTTCCCTTTGTAGAGTTTGTGTTTAAAAACTCTTACCATGCTTAATTAGGAATAGAACTATCTGACACGTTGTATGGGTGTAAGTTTTGCACTCCTATCATTTGGGATATAGCTGATGACATAATCATTATTGGTCCTGATATATTGAGAGAGATGGAGGAACAAATGAATCTGATTCATGGTTGGTTGAAGGAAGTATTTGATCAACATAAGAGTTATGTGGATAAGAACCACACTTTCAGATAGTTCTGGGAAGGGGATAAGGTATTTTTGTGTGTAAGACCTCACAAGAGTTCAATTTATTTCAGAAAGTCTTCCAAACTTGTACCGAGATATGTGGGGCCATTTAATGTGTTGGAAGTTATCAAACCAGTTTCTTACAAACTTGCTCTACCACCCACTGTAGCCTGAATCCATAATGTGTTTTATGATTCTTTTTTGAAGCCTTATCATCCAAATGCATCTCATATCTTAGATTGATGTGCATTGTAGGTTCAAGATCCAGGGTGGTGCTAGTGGAGCCTACCTATCTCATTGAACATCCTACCATTTGAGTACATGATAGAGATATGTTGCAATATAAGGTCCAATGGGACCAATTCTCTATTGATAGTGCCACTTGGGAGGATGCAAAAGACATGCATAGATCATTTTTGAAATCATTTGCATAGACATTTTATTTTTGTTTCAATTATATTTATGTTGTGTGAGAGTGGTGTGAACATTTTGATGTGCTTTCATAAGACATTGGATTGATTTCTCTTTCTAGTGGGGAGGGATGTCATGACTCGACTTGGTATACTACTACTTTTCAATACATTTTACTGACCTTGGACTTGTGTTGACAAGGTTAGATACTTCTCAACCTAAGTCATTATGCTTCAATGTTATGGTAGATATGTTCATCATTACCTTATTATTGATTTCAATTTTTATGATATTATGCTATGGTATTATCATATTATGATGATTATGTAGTTTAGTTAATCACATGTGTTAAGATGATAAATGAAGTAAATTGCTATAAAATATGATGTTATTCAATTTGATTATGGTTTTTGGACTAGCCTATTGATGAGAGAGTAGGAGAGAGAAAGAAGGGGAGAGAGAGAGAGAGAGAGTAGGAGAGATAATCAAAGAGTACTCTGATAGTACAAAAGATGACTGAAAAATAATTAGAGTACCATTTTTATATGAGCGATGATAGATCTCACTCATTTGAGTATGTCTAACATTGCTTTGAGAATTATTTTGAGTGGGTGTGGGGAAAAAATATTTCTATGGATAGACATCTCATTTGGTCAATTCAAAAATGCCCGTATGTTTTATTGGTTATGTAGAATGCATGTAGAGAGAGGTGTACCTCATATTTAGAGTTCTTTTGAGGCCGGTCATGAAAAAGGGGAGCATGATGGAGTGGGTGCATATGTAAAGAAAGCTCTAGTTAAGCATAAATTAAGGATTTCAGGTGCATAAATACTTAATGCTCATTCTATTGTTGATTAGTGTACTTCATCATTGTCACAGGGGGGGACTCTTGATTCAGCAGTGCGTAGATTATTTTGATTGGTTGACTTGGGCACAATAGGAGATAGGTTGGATTGTCAAACTGTGAAATATTCTTCAAAAATGCATTCATTTCAAAGCTCAGATGCTAGTACATGGACCATTTGGACACGAGAGTTGGCTTGTTATTGTCTTAGTTGTCTTTAGTGTGGTTGTGATCAATGTGAGTCAAGTGAGTGGGTTGATACATGGGTTCCAAATTATCTTACTCCTTTATATCTCACAGTCTCTGTAATAAATGATGACATGGATTGTTCACTTGACTATGACCATCTTTCAGATCTTCTATAGCCAAGACATGTTTTTGCATTGGTTTCACCACAAGGGAATGATGAGAGATTGGATTACTGGTTAGCACGTTGTGTACAAGGAAATTAGAAACTTGCACAACCGACGACATATGATGATATGTTCACATATCCAACAGGATCACATGTTGTTGCGGGAACATGGTTGCGCACATATATGATTAGAAATAATGGCATTCCTATGTTTGAAGACTATGACAAGCATAAAACCATTCTCATGTATTCACACCTTATTATAGAAGCCAATATTAAATTGTTGAAACATCAAGGAAAACCAAAGATAAAGGAACTTTGGACTATTAGTACTGTTGATCATGAAGCAATATTGAATACCCTCAAGTAGAGAGATAACCCTTCAAGCACACTTCAGTAGGTAAGTTCAACTCAAGTTGCAAGGTTTTCCATGTTTATTACAATTATGTTCAATAAATTAATTGTAGTTTTTTGCTTTATTTGTTTGAGCCAATAAACTTGGTTTTCTATGTGGATTGTAAATGCATTTGGATACATATATGATAGATATAGAAGATTGAGGTGTGCATTTGATTAGCCCATCTTTTATGATGGTAAACTTTACTATGCATTGGCTAGTCTTGTTCTTTCATTCGTTTAGTTACTTATACATTCATAATCTTTTTCTCAACCTATATAAACTTCTTATATTCTCTATTAAGTTTTCTTCTACCTTTCGAATGCAGGGATTGGAACGTAAATGTCATCGAGTACCATGTGTTAAACTTATACACTTTGGGAGCGGAAAGAACACTTATTTTTTATATATAGTTGTGTAATTTGCATATTTAGATGCCAAATTTTGTATATAAAAATAACAATTGAATGTAATGTGCATAGTTAGATGCCAAATTTTGTATATAAAAATAACAATCGAATGTAATGTGCATATTTAGATGCCAAATTTTTTTTATATAAAAACAATAATCGAATGTAATGTGCATATTTAGATGCCAAATTTTGTATATAAAAAATTAGATGCAAAATTTTAAATATAAAAGATCCCATGGGGTTGATTTGCAAATATTAAGAGCCCACATTTGCATCGTCTTAATGCCATGTAAAGTGCAAAAATTATGTTTCCTTACTATGAATGTTGTATCCTTATAAAATTTGTATCATCTTAATTTTGTATCGTTAAATTTGTATTGTCTTAATTCCATGTACATTTGTATCATCGAATGATGTAATAGTTGGAGTCATTGAGTCAAAATTTGTCAAATGTGTCCAAAGTAAAATGCTGATTCCCTGGGGTGAAGGGAAAGTGTTGAAAGATTGCCTCCTGGCACCAAATGGACTATGCCATTAGCTCCAATTAGGTGGGTAAATTCTAGTGACAACCCCATTTTGACCACTGAATCACTAGAAAGTTTGGGACCATGTCGGACCGAAGTGTTCCCAAGGTGCACTAAGCACCATTGGACATCGATCTTTCAAGGCTCGTATCTTGGACTTCATGAGAGGTATCAAAAAACCATGAGATGCTACAAGACCACATTTCTGAGGCCTACAATAACCTCTCTTTGTTCTGGGAGATTCTAATTTGTTTGAATTTGGCACGCCAATCTTCCTTGATGCCAAAACTTGCAGTGATGGTCAATTGAAAGTTGCACCATTGGGTTTCTTCCAAACCATTCATCTTGGCACCAAATGGACTGTGCCATTAGCTTTGATTGGGCAGGTAAACACTACTGACAACCCCATTTTGACCACTGATTCAGCAGAATGTTCACGACAATGCCAAACCGAAGTGTCCCAAGGTGCACTAAGCACGATTGGGCAGAGATCTTTCAAGGCTTGTATCTCAGACTCTATGAGAGGTATCAAAAAACTGTGAGATGCTACAAGACCACATTTCTAATGCCTAAAATAAACTCTCTCCATTATGGGAAGATTCAAATTTGTTTGAATTTGGCACGCTAATCTCGCTTAATGCCAAAACTTGTAGTGAGGGTTAGTTGAAAGTTGCACCACTAAGTTTCTTCCAAACCGTTCATCCTGGGCACCAAATAGACTATGCCATTAGCTCCAGTTGGTCAGGTAAACTCTAGTGACAACCCCATTTTGACCATTGAGTCAGTAGAATGTTCGCGACCATGCCAAACCAAAGTGTCCCCAAGGTGCACTAAGCATGATTAGGCAGAGATCTTTCAAGGATCGTATCTCAGACCTCATGAGAGGTATCAAAAAACTAGGAGATGCCACAAGACCATGTTTCTAAGGCCTACAATAACCTCTCTCTATTCTGGGAGATTTGAATTTATTTGCATTGGGCACGCTAATCTCACTTGATGCCAAAACTTACAATGAGGGCCAGTTAAAAGTTGCACCACTGGGTTTCTTCCAAACCATTCATCTTGGCACCAAATGGAGTGCATCATTAGTTTAGGTTGGGTGGGTAAATGCTAGTGACAACTCCATTTCAACCACTGAGTCAATAGAAATTTTGCAACCATTCCAAACTGAAGTGTCCCCAAGGTGCACTAAACACAATTGAGCAGTGATCTTTGGATGCTCATATCTCAGACCCCGTGAGAGGTATCGACAAACTGTGAGATGCTACAGGACCATTTATTTTAGGCCTACAATAAACTCTCTCTACTCTGGGAGATTTGAATTTGTTTGAATTTGGCACACCAATCTCGCTTGATGCCAAAACTTACAATGAGGGTCAGTTGAAAGTTGCACCACTGAGTTTCTTCCAAATCATTCATCCTAGCACCGAATGGGCTATGCCATTAGCTCTACTTGGAAGGGTAAATGCTAGTGAAAACCCCATTTTGACCACTCAGTAAGTAGAACGTTCATGACCATGTCGGACCGAAGTGTCCCCAAGGTGTACTAAGCATGATTGGATAATGATCTTTTGATGCTCCTATCTTGGACCTCGTGAGAGGTATCATTAAACCATGAGATGCTACAAGACCATGTTTTTGAGGCCTATAATAACCTCTCTCCATTCTGGAAGATTCAAATTTGTTTGAAGTTGGCACGCCAATCTCGCTTGATTCCAAAACTTGTAGTGAGGGTCAGTTTAAAGTTGCACTATTGGGTTTCTTTAAATCCGTTCATCCTGACACTGAATGGACTATGCCATTAGCTCTATTTGGGTGGTTAAATGCTAGTAACAACCCTATTTTGAACATTGAGTTAGTATAACATTCGCGACCTAGTTGAACCGAAGTGTCCTCAAGGTGCACTAAGCATGATTGGGCAATGATCTTTCGAGGCTCGTATCTTGGACCCCATGAGAGGTATTGGCAAACTATGAGTTGCTACAAGACCAAATTTTTGAGGCCTACAATAACCTCTCTTCATTCTTAGAGATTTGAATTTGTTTGAATTTGGCACACCAGTCTCGCTTGATGCCAAAACTTGCAGTGAGGGTCAATTGAAAGTTGCACCAATGGGTTTCTTCCAAACCGTTCATCCCGACACTAAATGGACTACGCTATTAGCTTCGGTTGGGTGGGTAAACACTAGTGAAAACTTCACTTTGACCACTGAGTCAGTAGAACATTCATGACCATGTCAGACTGAAGTGTCCCCAAGGTGCACTAAGCATGATTAGGCAGACATCTTTTGAGGCTCATATCTTAGACCTCATGAGAGGTATTGACAAACCATGAGATGCTACAAAAATACATTTCTAAGGCCTACAATAACCTCTCTATTCTGGGAGATTCAAATTTATTTGAATTCGGGACACTAGTCTCGCTTGATTCCAAAACTTGCAGTGAGGGTCAATTGAAAGTTAAACCACTGGGTTTCTTCCAAACCATTCATCTCGACACCAAATGGCCTACGCTAATCACTCCATTTGGACAACCTTGTTTGGAACATGAATTCAGTAGAACATTCACAAAGATGCCAGACCAATTTGTTTTGAAGGTCCACTAAGCACCATTGTGTAAGTTGGTGAGCGTTCTAGTGTGTCAAGAGGCAAAGTAAGCCTTTAAATGG
Source organism: Chamaecyparis obtusa (assembly GCA_027943335.1). NCBI lineage: Eukaryota > Viridiplantae > Streptophyta > Pinopsida > Cupressales > Cupressaceae > Chamaecyparis > Chamaecyparis obtusa. The sequence continues at coordinate 136,865 of BSBK01000592.1, forward strand.
ATCCTTTGATTGGTCTGTCAAGAGGCAAGGATTCTGATATTTTGTATTGATTGATAATCCTTTGTAAAGGATCATGCATTGTAAGCCATTAAATGCAAGTACCTAGGGGTCACTAGGGGTGATTAAGTTAATCCTAGGTTAGTTGGATTGATCTAAGGACCTATAAGGTCTATAATGGATATCAAATGGCCAATAGAGTCAATAAAATGATGTAAAAGCACTTGAAGTGCCAAAATATGGAATTTGCATGTATTGGCAAAATAAGCCTAAAAGGCTCATATGGGGTTATAGGTTAGTTTGGATTACAAAGGTTGTTTTAAACCTTTTTAAAATTTATAAGAAGGGGTATTAGATTCAAGTTGTCAAGTTGAAATAATTAGTTGTCAACTTAAAAACATCTTTAAATCATACATTGGTTATGATAGTCAGTTTGGGACTGTTACCAAGTAGTTAGACACTTAGATAGAGGTTGTAGTCAATTTTTGAAGGGGTTTGAGTCTTTTTTGTAGGGGATCTACGTGAGTGAATGGTAGATGTCAAGTTGGGAGTGTAAGGAAGAAAAAATGTAATGTTTTACAATCAATAAACAAAGATTCTTTGAGTTGAGACTAACTCCTTGAGTAGATTCCAAGATTCTTGTAGAATCCTCAAGTTGAGTCAGGTTCCATGAGGGGATAGTAGAGGGCTCTGCATCAAATTTTCTTGGTTGAGAGCATCAGATACACATGAATTCAATGTAGCACATAAATTTTGAATTCACTTAAATGATGAATTACACATGTGAACACACATAGCACATAAAGCGTACACATAAATTTTCTTAAGTCATGAAGCATGCATGTAGCACATAGATTATAACGCATACCACATGAATTCACTTAAGTCATGTACGTAGCCCATACACATGAATTTAGGTTATGAATAATATACTTGAATATACATTAATATACTTAAGGCATAAATCATACATAAGTACATAAACACAAGCATATTTACATACTAATAATGAATAAATGAACACACAATTAACAAATTGGATCGAATATCAAGTTTCATATATATCAAAATGAACAATAATTCTATACATATTTAGATGTCAACATATCTAGATACAATGTGACATACACCATCTCAAAATGTATCATATGACATCTCAAAATAAGAAGTTCAACTACAAATAATTCTAGGACATCCTATTCTACTGGTGGATCATCAAATGCAGCCTCTTTGAAGTACTCTTTAGCTCTGATGGATCCTACATTCAAACACAAAAGTGAAACCCCAAGTTAGGTTACTTAATTTATATGGTTTCTACAAATAAAAAATAAAAAATCAGAATCATAGTCAACAATAATAAATAAAATTTAAACTAAAATTAAACTCTCATATACCTCGCCTCTCTGTCTCCTCGTGCAGATAGGAGACCTAATATATGTCCTTGGTAGCAAAGGACCAATGCCACCAATATTGACTCAGACCTGTATATGTTTGTGAACATGAGATTGGTCTAGGAGTTATACTATTTAATGTTAAATCCTTGGTAGATTATATATGTTTACAAAATAATTGAATTGACATTAAAACTTACCTATGTTGAACTTTCTTCAGGAAATGTTGGTTGAGTCATCAGTGATACAAACCCTAGGCATTCTACCTCCCTCAAACTAGGAGTGACCTACAAAATTCAAACATATACTTCATACTATCATAACTTGATCATATTATATATACTTGATAGTAAAATACACACAAATAACATTAGAAATATATGTATCATGGGGCTATCACTGTGAATTGATATGCATGTGACTCTATCATGGCGATAAGGTCTCACGACATCATCAGATACCACTCTCTGTCAAATAAACCATATAAATTAAAAATGAGTAGGCACAACTGACAAATATACATGTATGCATAAACAAACTAAATTACTTAATTACCTTCCCATTGTCAACACTTGATGCCTGCACCCCCTCACATTACCCCCTAGTGGCAACTGGTGACACCTATATCAGTATGTAATAAGAAGATCATAAAAATTACAAAACACATGTACATATACTATTATAATAATTTAAGGAAACCAATGAGTACATTAAAACATATGTACCGTGGAAATGTCAATACCAAATGATATGGCCGAAAGCCTGGACCCCTCCACTTGTGCCATCTCTTCCTGTGTCATCAACTGAACATAAATGTAACACATAAAAAAATATAAGTGGGAAATTATTATAAGAAAAATCTACTAAAAATACGAATGATAAAAATTAAATACAATGTAAAAAGTGCATTGTTTACCCTTACCGTAACAGTAGAAGTCCATGGCTCTGTATGCCCCTAATGCACATCTTCATGAGGTGCTTCAGTGTTTGTAGTGTTTTGTGTAGAATCGTCCACCTCGAAGATGTAATTATATGCATCACTATCATTCAGGGGACCTAAGCACAAATTCTTGCACATAATGCAACTATGGGAACACAAACATGTGAGCTCGTGGAGGATGTGGAAGGACCAAAAGCATCAAGATGAGGAGGAAACAATGTTGTGCTTTGCATATCCAGCAGATCACTCAAGGTGTGAATGGCTCGAATAGTCTACGAGTCGGCCTCAGTGGTCCCAAAAGTTGTCATGTATTGCACTATTTCAGCACCATTTAATTGACAACTTGGTTTTTTAGGGTCCACTTTTGGACCAGTTTTAGGATCCCCAAAAAGATTACATATGTCATGTTTTGTTATGTTTAGGTTCATGGCTTGATCATAGTCAAGCCCATCGTCAACTGGGCGTGCATGGAATCGTGCCAAAGAAGTGCAACACTATTTTGCTGTGTAAGTTTGTCCATGTTTTCAATAATTGAGTTCAATGTCGTAAACATGGGGCACAATGTGTGGATATTGGTATAGGTGGTTTGAAATCCTCTAAGTTGATTTAGATTCTCTTCTATTAGATCCTCTAAACAACGAGGGTTTGAGACTGGTTCATCTTCTGCAAGTGGGGGATTGTTGGGAGGTGGTTGTGGATTGTTTGTGGGATCATTGGGAGGGTTTTATGATTCCATGTCTGATTACAATTACAAAACAAATAGATAATTACAATGAATTTAAAAAAACAATACAAAAACTCATTTAAATGGGCTAATTTTTATATAAAAAAATATAAATTACTATTACAACACAATAAAAACAATAAAAAATTGAAGATTGAAGTTACCTTAAGATTCAAGAAAAATTAGATCGGAGATAAAATCGGATATCCAAAAGCCCTAGTGGCGTTTAAGGTTTTCACAGTTAAAATGTTGAATGTGGCCGGGATATGTAAATATATAATTACTGACAAAAATTGGATATCTAATTTTATCAGATATCTAATATTATTAGATATCCAATTAGGCCTGTGCTTTGGCTTTTGGCTTGGCCAAGTGTACTGACACCCAGGCCTACTAAAAAGTCAACAAAAGGATTTGTGCACTTTTGGACAAGTGAAAAGTTATTTTTTCACATCGCCACTTTTTGGCATACCATGATCCTACACATATCCTGATGAACATATTTTTTACCATAACACTAACCTTTACCATAACCCTACCACTAACCTTAACCATAATATTAGAACTAACCATAACAGTAACACTAACCATAACAATAACCCTTACGCCATCAATTTAAAAAATAAAAAACATAAAATGTCTTCCATGTTGCGCCACGACTTCTACTAGCTTATATATACGTATATATATAATACACCAAGAGTAATCCTTCTCATGGCACCTATTTTCATCAACCCTAACCCACACAAACCTTGCAATTGATGAAAATAGGCACCTCAAGAAGGATTACTCTCGGTGTATTATAAATATAGGTATATATAAGCTAGTTTAATTTCTTTCATATAAAATAGTCTGTGTGCAACAAAACTTAAAACAAATATAGAAGGATTCCATTTTAATCAAAGTTTTAGTTTTTCATTTAATCAAATGAAAGGGAAGTTTTTGTTTCCCAACATGCTATAATTAGTTAACAAGAGT